>JAFMSR010000016.1:23385602-23627338 GCA_022818135.1 Saxidomus purpurata | reverse complement strand
CTAGACTTATATCCGATGCTTCCCACCACATTTGATGAAGATCAAACAAGGGGTTTGGCTTGAAAAGCAGACAAAGTAAAGATGCCACAGACGGCAACAGTCGTGATATGGGGAGACAAATTTATTCTAAGGTAAGGAATAGTTTTCAACATATCAAAATTAAAAGGTCAAGACACTGTTAAATACACAGCAGATGTCATTAACTATATATTTGTGGACATAAATTTGAATGGATTTCATATAAAATTCAAATTCTTGCATATCTGAATCCAGGATTTTGTTATCTAAGGAAAATGGAATTCTCATTGAGATCTCAAATTTGTAGGAAAGACACACCCAAGAAAGAAGGTTTGAAAAATATGGTATCAAAATGTTTTACCTATACAGGGTTGTAGCTTAAATCTTAACAGTAAAAAGTTTGATTCGCTTTTGCAAATTTTTAAAAGTCAACACATGAATCTGGAATGCAACGGTTACTTTCACCAAAGAGTTTCTCCTTTTAACTCACCATAGATTTCAACTGTACCTGTTCGAGCAGTTCCTGTATCAATAATGGCTGATCTTGCAACAACGTGCTGCGACTCAGACCTGTTGACGTAGTAACTGTTGATGCTGCCGTTGCCATAATGACCATGCCAGCAGAATGTGCTGGATTTTGTTGCGACATGAATGACTGAGGTGGTTGAGAACCTGGGGTTGCGGCACGCATTCCTGGCATTCCAGGAAACACAACTCCAGCTGCTTGACCTGGTTTTCCAGGTGATGATGGCGGGTGGCCTGGAAATGCTGGTCTTTCTAATCTCATGCCTGGATGCATAGGTCTCATACCTGGAGATGTCATGTCTCCAGAGACCTGAGGCTGACCTGGTAATAGCTGTTGCTGTGAAAGAGGAAGCGAGGTTGGAGGTCGGATCCCTGGAATCTGCTGCCTAACACCTGGCTGACTGAAAGGGTGACCAGTCTGGCCTGGAACCATTCCACGTGGTGGTGGTGGACCTTGCATGTATCCCTGAGGGAACTGCCCTTGAGGATACTGCCCAGGCTGACCCGGTACATTTGCCCTTGGTGATCTCTGCATAGGAAAGGCTGCAGGTGGAGTGTGTGATGGACTGTGTGAAGTAGGGAGAGGTGACCCCTGACTCATCATGACTGGCACTGGCTGACCTGCTGTACCTGGAACAGCAAACGGTGACTGTGTCCCTGGATTGGCTCCGGCGTAAGGTGACTGTGGAGCAGATGCTGTAGCTGTTGCAGAAGGTGAAAATGGAGACTGCATTGAATGCTGGGAAAAAGGTGATGGTTGCTGTGGAAACTGCCCTTCACCTGGTGTCCTTGGTGATGGCTGACTCTTTGGTGATGGCATCACCTTTGGTGAGGGCATTCCAGATGGTGATGGCTGTCCAAACATTGCTGCTTGGTGAGGTGATGGAGCCCCTGGGGTGTACTGACCAGGAGCCATAGTGCCTGAACCTGCTGGTGTCATGGGTGTTCCAGGGGCTGAAGGGGTTCGAGTCTCTGATCCATCCAAAGCCTCAGTCTTTACAACTGTACCTTGCCCAGCTTCTGTTGGTTTCTTCCCAGCTTCCCCAGTGGCTTTCCCTTCATCTCCTTGTCCTTGCTTCTTCTGACTGAATTCCAGAAATTTGGCCTGGAATTCACTAACACCTTGTTTATCACCCTCACCTTTATCTCCTGAAATAAAGCAACACCATTTAACATCATTTAAACTCACTTACAATTAAGACCTACTCTACTACAAGTTAAAATGGCTATGCCAATCTTTCATTCTTTTCCGAATAAACATTATTCAGCCATCACTTTTCAGTTTTTAAGCTTTCCACAAACAGAATGTTAAAATCTTAATACTGAATAAGCCTCAATATATTTATGTGTTTGATGTGAAGGACTACTTTCTTTCTGCAATGTGAAGGGCTTCTTTTTTTTGCAATGTGAAGGACTCCTTTCTTTTTGCAATGTGAAGGACTTCTTTCTTCTGCAATGTGAAGGACTTCTTTCTTTTGCAATGTGAAGGACTACTTTTTTTTCTTAGCAATCACAAAAGAAATAATAAATTGCCTGATTTTTTTACAGTTTCATTACCTAGTTTCTTATGTCAGGGAGACACATCACTCAGACCTTATCATACTGGACAATATGTTCTTCAGACCTACCTTCAGTCTCAGATTTTATCTGAGATTTAACATCTGGAAATGCACCTTCTTTCTTAGCTTTCTTCTCCTCATCTTGTGGTTTAACATCTTCCACAAGGTCATCAAAAATTGTTTTGTTATCAGAACCGAGGTCAAGGTCAGGATCTGCGTACTTCAAAATGTCAAAAGTTCCATCCGCACCTACAATGTATTTTTAAGATATATCCTCCCTCTGGAAATGCCTTCCATGATTTCAAGACAAGACACTGAAGCCTATCCCAATTTCACAACTTCCAGTTTTTAAATTTTCTTGTAATAAATTGACTATAAACTGTATTTCAATAGACTCTACAGCTTTTTTTTACTTATTATGCTAAGCTACTCTGCAAACAGTACAATAATACCAGTACTATAATGTGGTGAAACAAGATACTTCTAGATACTGTAGTTAATGCATTCCTCATCCTAACATACCGATTCCCACAAAATAACTCTCATTAACAGTATGTAAAGACTTACTGAAGAAATCAGCCAGTTCGTCTGTATCATCTGGTTTCTCTTCTTCATGTCCAGGCGGTTTTGGTCCATCGCTGTAAGTTTTTTCTGCCGTTTTCTTTACGCTGCCTCCATCTGCTGCAACACCAGCAGCTGGCTGCACCTGAGGTTGCCCTGGCTGTGCCGGACCTACACCTTCCCGTGACGACTGACCATGTACATATCCAAGCTTCTTCGCTTCTTCCTTTATTTTTTCTTTCAGTTCTTGAAGCATTGCTTCTTGATTTGGCTTCATTTCGCCGGTCGGGGTAGGTGCCTGACCTACACCAGGTGGCGGGAAACCTTCCCTTGCCATTGGTGGACGGGGCAGTCTCATACCTGGCGGGAACCCGGGATCCTGGTAACCTTCTGCAAATAAGGAAATCATGATTTTACCATCATGGAAAATTTCAGTCAACACTTAATTTCTTAAAAGTTAAATCAGAACTGCCACATGACATTATATTTTCACATTCTAACTCCCATGTGTTTATACAAATACAGCAAAAATCACACAAAAATGATTATTTCTTCAAACCCTTTACTCCAATGAATCTGAATAGCAGACAGTGAGATCATTACAGACTATAAAGATGTGCAGGCTAATCATGATCTGCATTAGTCAAGGCAGAATCAGCAGTGTAAAAATGAAGTATTTATAAAATGTACCTTGTTTCTTTCTTTCAGCTTGTTCCTTAAAGAACTCCATCATCTGCTGCTTCTGGGCTTCTGTTGGTTTCCCAGGCTGTAAGGAAACAATACATAATAGTAAACAATACTACGTGTACATATAAATACATGCAATAACTAATTATAATGGTAAGAACAAACTGATATATTATATTCTGATTAACTGAAATGTTAGCACAAAAGCAGTATTTAACCTATAGCAATCCATATTCAATCTAATCTCCAGTTATTCATTACTTGCAAACTATACAGTTTTGTAATTTTTAAGTTTGTGTTCTTTCAGTATGTCTGCAAACTTTTTGTTTCTGATTTGTAAACTTGTTTTCTAACTTTGGGCCTTTCCAACATACTCATGATATCTAACCTTACAAACTGTTTTTTTTCTTTGTAATAGATCTAGGCCAAGGCCATTTTAAGAAAATATTCTAGTTTTTACCTTCAAAAAGGGGTATTTGTGTTTCTAAATTGAAAAGTACACTTAGACAGCTAGGAAACATTAACAAGGGGGGCTTTGCTCACCCGGGACATTTGGACGAAAGTTACCTCTAGAGTGTAATCAAGGCTTTTCCATATTTGAGCTGTGTGACCTAGTTTTTGACCCCAGATGACCAATATTCGATCATAAGCTAGAAATCATCTTAACAACCTTTCTGACAAATTTTTGGGCTGAAAATGTAACATCTAGAGTGTTAACAAGGTTTTTCCACTTTTGGGCTCTGTGACCTAGTTTTTGACCCAAGATGACCCATATTCGAACTTGAGCTAGAAATCATCAAAACAACCTTTCCGACAAATTTCCAGGATATCTGGGCTGAAAATGTTACCTCTAGAGTGTTAACAAAGGTTTTTCCATATTTGGGCTGTGTGACCTAGTTTTTGACCCCAGATGACCCATATTCGAACTTGAGCTAGAAATCATCGAAACAACCTTTCTGACAAATTTCCAGGATATCTGGGCTGAAAATGTAACATCTAGAGTGTTAACAAGGTTTTTCCATATTTGGGCTCTGTAACCTAGTTTTTGACCCTAGATTACCCAAATTCGAACTTGGGCTAGAATCATCGAAACAACCTTTCTGACAAATTTCCAGGATATCTGGGCTGAAAATGTTACCTCTAGAGTGTTAACAAGGTTTTTCCATATTCAGGCTGTGTGACCTAGTTTTTGACCCCAGATGACCAATATACAAACTTGAGCTAGAAATCATCTTAACAACCTTTCTGACAAATTTCCAGGATATTTGGGCTGAAAATGTTACCTCTAGAGTGTTAACAAGGTTTTTCCATATTGGGCGTTGACCTTTTGACCCCAGGTGCCCATATTAAAACCTAGCTGCAAAAAACAACCAAACAACCTTCGACAAATTGCCAGGATATTTGGACTGAAACAGTAGCCTCTAGAGCCATAACAAGATTTTTCTATTTTTGGGTCATGTGACCTAGTTTTTCATCTGAGATGACCCATATTCGAACTCGTCCGAGTAATTACTGGGACAAACATCCTGACCAAGTTTCGTGACAATTGAGGCAAAAATGTGACCACTAGTGTTAACAGATCATCGATCCTAATAGCTACTAAGCCTACAGCTCAGGTGAGCTATAAAGTTTTACTTCTTTCACTGGCTATTAGGTTATAATACTTTTAACAGAGTAGCAGTTTACAAAATGTATAACTTTACATGATATAGCCAGCATCCCAGCCTTTCAACACTTTAGAAAAATCTTTCACCATAAAAGTTACCATGGAAACATTGTGCTTACATGCATCTCTTTATCATTATATGCGCCAAAAAAAAAAAAAAAAAAATTAAAACCCACAAAAACCGTCATCAAAATAATTTTTTATATGATTTTGGGTGGTAATGCAATGGAAAGAGACAGGGAGAGGCAAGGGGGCTGAAACTTTGTGATCCCTAAACCAAGTTAAACAAGTTGCCTGGAATGAAAAGATCAAGGTGTAACATTCTCACTTCTAGAAGACGTGTTGTCAATCTGCGATAAAAATTGTGTCCACAGATCATAGATGTTATGTATCTAAATAAAGCCATATGTATGTAACAGAAACTGTATGAGAGGCAATATTTTAACAGATATTTTTACAGCTATATTTATATTGGGTTTGCTATTGAAACTTTTTTAACAATCTTCCATGATAATAAAAACATAAATTATGTTCTGTATATGACCTTGATTTTGCAGCAAACTAGATGGGAAGTGTGTTGATTTCTTGTTACAAATGATTAAATCTCTCATACCAGTATGAAATCAAAAACACGTTTCAGCCAGACATTTGGGTTCAGTAGAGCAAATTCATTTAGGCACAGAACAGAAACTTCTATTCACATAATACAAACTTTTGTATACATTATTAGAACTTTGGAAGCTCAAACATTAAAGAGTCAGAGAGAGAAATTTACCAATAGTGTATCGAATTATCCATGATAATAAGCAATATTACATATTCACACATTTTCCAAACACACAAGTTATAAATTTTCAACTAGTTATGACTTCTATGTATTTCATTATAAGTACAGACTGTGAATCCAAAGGAAACCTCAATTGTAAATTTATGAACAATCGTGACTTCCAGTAATTGTGAACTCTTAACAAACTTGATTAAACATTTGATATAAACTTTTGAAGAGATGCGGAAATAAGATTTCAGTGAATGTATAGGTGAACGGCTACCTTAACAATTAATTAACAAACCTACAATGCAACAACAAGTCCATGATGGCCTTTTATCGCTCACCTGAGTGCAACTGCTCAGAGAAAGAAGGTCTAGGTAAAATTATGTAGAAATGATCAAGACAAACTTTCTGACAAACATTAATGAATATTGGGAACACATTGTGGCCTCTACAGTGTTCAAAAACTTTAACTATGATTTGACCTTTTGACCTAGTTTTTAACCCCACATGATCCCGGTTTAAAGTTGACGAAGTCTTCATCAAGATATGCCATTCTGACCAAGTTTCATGATGAGTTGGATCAAAAAGTAGATTCTTAAGTTTTATCATGGTTTTTCTGTATAATTTGACGTGATGACCTTTGTGTTTGACCAAAGGTGTCCCTAAACCTAAACTTCATCAACCAATTTTCATGATGATCAAGATCAAAATGTAATCACAGAGTGTTCACAAGGTTTTTCTACAACTTGTAACCTAGTGACCTAGATTTTGACCCTATGTGACCTAGTTACTGTCCCATCCAAAAATTTATCAAAACAAAACAGTCTGACAAACTTCCATAATAATTAGGTACAAAATGCAGGCTCTATTGCGTGCACAAAGTTTTTCTATGATTTGACCTGTCGACCTTGTCTATGACACGATCAGATCCAGATTCAATTCTAACCTACAGTTCATCAATACAAACATTCTGATCAACTTTTTTGATGACTGGGTACGAAATGCAGCTTCTATTTATTGCATGCACAAGATTTTTCTGTGATTTGACCAGGTGACCTAGTTTTAGACCCCTCATGATACAGTTTCAATCCCAACCTAATGTTCATCAAGACAAACATTCTGACTTTCATGATAATTAAATGCAAAATGCAGCCTCTATTGTGTGCACAAGGTTTTTCAAATATTTGACATGGTAATTTTTTAATCCATGTGACACAGTTACTTTCAGTTTCATTACAACTGGGTGCAAAATACAGCCTCTACTGCATACACAACATTTTTCTGTGATTGGGCCTAGTGCCCTAGTTTTCTTAGCCCAGATGACCCATATACTAACTCATGCAAGATTTTATCCAGATATCATTTCCGACCAAGTCTTAGTTCCATGATTATTTCTTAAAATCTGTAACAGTTGTCTCTATTGCTTGCACAGGGTAGTTGTTGACAATGCACAACGGGTGATCACAATAAATAACTACTACCTCAAAACCACTTTTACAATCCACTGCAGGTGAACAGGTGTCTATAAGTTGCAAATTCTGTGAAATTTAGTCCTAAGAAAGACACTGCTTGTGTGGATGAGTGAAGTTAGCATGCTATGAACTGGTTTAAGCCCCCTGATGTCCAACATTAACTGACCGTTCCAAAATGGTAATCATGAATTCAGCATTTTACCTTATTATGTGTATGTTCTGTGCATTGTGGCATATTAAGTTTTGTGGAATTTTGTATGTGATGTTATTTACTTTGTCCTCCACCTCCCCCCTCCCCCTTCCGTCCCCTCAATAATACAGTCAATTAAACTTAACATGATAGCTGATGTGCCTTGTCTGCTGCCATTTCTAATGCCTGGAGGATCCATTCTTCTCTATGTTGGTCTGTTTGTTGGGAAAGTGTAAAATGTGATGGTGATCAGGGATCGTTTTTCATTCACTATATTGTGTTTACCTTTATCATGCTTGCATAAAGGTAAAAAATTCAATAAAAAAAGTGCTTGTGTCCAAAAGCTAATTCAACACGACAAGCAGGCAGGAAAAGAAAGTCAAATCACTCTACAAACATATACAATGCTGCCAGACAATTTATATATATAACTTGCTTTGTGCCTTTCAGAAATAGATTCAAAGAAGTAAGACAGGATCAAAACCATTTCCATTAATTATATTCTGGGACATAAAATTTCATTTTTTTCCCAGAAAAAAAAAACATTTTCAATGTCGCACAAAATTTTTTGCGATCTTAATCTGTGGTACTATAACAATTAGGAAAAATGCTTTTTGTGGAAATTTATAAAACTTGTTGTTTATGTAACTTACGAAATCCACTAAACTTTGTTCCCCAGTAATATTAATATTTTCATCTTTATAAAACAGCATGTCGCTAAAATTTTTGATCTTTAATATTCTTGCTACTTACACAAATGATATTCAAACTTTCCCTAAATCTTCATTTATGACTGTGTATAATAAACTTGTCATTCCTGAATCTACTTCTTATATTCCATTACAAAGGGAGAGAATAAAGGTTAAAGTGCATGCAGTTTAGGTTAGAATAGCTTTGTTAATCAAAAGTGCCTTGTCCTGTGCAACTTACCGCGGCCGCTTGTAGAGATTGTGCAAGATGATGCGGCCACATCCTGGCCAGCGGAGACATGTGTTGACGGTTTGCCACGGCAAATATCCGCTGTAACTACCAGGAGGGCAGTGAGAGAGTGATAGAGAGAGAAAATAGGTTTAATACACAACACCAGGTGACGTCATACTGGGTACCAGCCACACAGTAAACTCTCATGTTATCTTCTTCCACACTTTATGCAAATTCCTTGTTTAAATCTAACTTTTGTATGCATAGAAATAAATTTGTTCCACTCATTTTTGCAACATTTATGACAACTGTCTTTCTGCAAATTCAAGTTTAGTGCAATTAATTCTTAACAATTATGCTGACGTTCGTATCTCCACAAATTCTGAATTGCCCATATTGTCTACAATCTATAAAAATGGACCATTCCATGAAAATTCAAATACACATACGAAACTCCTTCCATTTTTCATTTCTAGTTTTCTAAATCATTCATTGGTTTACACAAATACTGAATTAGTCTGACTTCAGTACAAGTTGTTATTTAACTAAGGACTCTTTAACACTGCTGCCAATTCCTTAAACAATGGCACTCACAGGACTTCAGAAGATAATCAAATCCAGCTAAGGGCTGACATATTTTGTAATTTATGTTGAATATAATTTTCATCCAAATAATGTGTTAAAATTTCTGTGTACAAAATGCATATTCAGTAAAATGCTGATATGTCTAATTTGCATGTTGTGGAAAGAGATAACACGAGATAAAAATAAAGTTTTAAATTAGCTACAATACTCTAATAATCTAAGTGGAAGTAACAGAACACCAATAACAGATATAATGATTCACTCTTACTTTGATGGCATTTTTTCATAGATTACTACCTTCCCCCCCCCCCACCCAACCCCAAACCCACGGTCTTCACAGAAAATGTTGAACTATTAATTCAATGCAGTTTAACAGAATGTAAACTAAAATCAGAAATATAACTTTCCCATGAGTTTAATGCACAAACCAAAGAGAACCCATTAATCTATTTAAAATTTCACCATTCCTTTTACTGGTATTCTATCACCAACAGTTAAACCATCTATGTTGATCATATATTATATTATATACATGTATTATATATATCAGTTTTTGACATTTCAGTCTTGCTTTTCTTACAAATAATGTACATTATGCAATACAGCATTTATACATAATCTTACATGTGCTTAAATGAAGCTATTCATCTTATCCTGTGCTTAAAATATGCTACATATTTCAAACGTGTGTTTTTTATTTTTATGCATTTTTACTTCAATGCACTACAGCAAGACTGAATTGTTATTTTAAAATCAGCAAGAGTACAAAAATGTACAAAAAATAAAAGTAAAATAGCTTTTTTCGTTGGCGCTACCATATTGGCAGCAAATCTGTATCCATCTCGAACTGCACTTATGACTGCTTCCCCTACCCTGCCCCAACAGTTTAGTCTTGAAATTAATGTCTATTGCCCTTATGACCCCCTCCTCTACCCCACCAACCTAGCACTTGGATCCTTGCACCCTAACATAGCGTTTCATTCAACTGAGACAGTTTTGAACAAACTTTCAATGTGTCATAACCCAGAGTCACCATTACCCTGTTGCAGACAAATATGTCTGTAAAACACAGACTTTGAATTTAATTGCATTGTGAACAAAGCTGACCATAATACTGACTGGTAAATGTAGACAGCATAGACCATGAATAAAATGGCAAACGTAGACAGCATATACCATGAATTAAATGGTAAACATAGTTAGCATAGACCATGAATTAAATGGCAAACGTAGACAGCATAGACCATGAATTAAATGGCAAACGTAGACAGCATAGACCATGAATTAAATGGCAAATGTAGACAGTACTGACCATGAATTAAATGGCAAATATAGACAGCATAGACCATGAATTAAATGGCAAATGTAGACAGCATAGACCATGAATTAAATGGTAAATGTAGACAGTGCTGACCATGAACTGACTGGCAAATGTTGGCAGAATAGACAATTATCAAACCAACGTGTTCTGCCATTCTGTGGAGACTAATTGCAGAGTACATTGCACACTAGTGCTATTCACCGGACAAATTTTCATTTTCTTCTCCTGTGGACACTAAAATAGTATTATCCAGAACAAAAAGTATAACAAGTATAACAGGGTAATGGTGCATAGCTCTAAATGATTTTGAAGATAATTATTTTCAGGTTTGTTTTTATATCTAAAGACAAAGACACAACAAAAAATATTCCAAGGTGAGTGATTTAGATATCCTACAAAACATAATGCCTACAAAAAATAAAGATTTTGCACACACAAGAAAAATACACCGTGCTTTCCAAATGTTTAAACACCAGTCAAAACATTGTAAGAAATACAAAAGTTTCAAAGTTACACAGTCTTAGATTTATCGAAATATATCATACTGCCTAAGGACTGCAATATCATATGTATTACTTCACAGCTAGTTTTCCAATCGGAGAAGAGTCTACATGATATTCTACCGTCTCCCACCTTTTCCAAATGTTGCCAAATAAAAACTATTGAGGTGAAGACTTTTGTTCTGGCAGCGGACATTGTATTGTTAAAGTCTTTATATTCCAATTTTCTTTTTTTTCGTGAGCTTTTGAATTCACAAGCATGCATTATTTTATAAATAAGCATTGTTTGTTATTTTAGCCAGTTTGATGAATTTGTGAAGCGCTTCATTTGCAAAAATAAAAACCTCATGAAAAAGTGACTTTTACAGTAATCAAATCAGCCAAAAACTCCAACCATTTCCTGTAACCTATTGGTTTTTTTTCTCATTTTTTAACAAAAGGCAACAGAATATTACAAAACCAAAGACAGACCCTACTGCACATAATTATATTAGACAAACTACACTGACCTGGTGTTTATATACATTTGGAGCACAGTGTATCCACTATTTCCTGGTTATATAATGATTATTAGCAGCTACACAATGTAAATTATCTCATAAATCTGACAACAACAACAACTCAGGTGACAACAGATAAGTTAGCAAAAGCGACTGTTTAAACTGAAAGGTGGGTAAATTCACTCCAGAATTTTTATAATGGGCTGTATATGTATACAAGTATAGTTGTATATTTTCCTCTAATTTTTTTACCTTCTGTTCCATGGGTCTTTTGACCAACTAAAACAAACCATGGCAATTTAGCAAAAGAACACAAGAAATAAATCTTACTGTCTCCTACACATTAGTTTCGACTCAAGTTATTATTGCACTGCTATGCAAAGAGCGCACATATTTTTCAAATTTAAAGAAATAAAGCAATTCTAGTGCTCGAGTTACAGATGTGCTTAACTGAACTAGAATTGTGCCCTTAACCAAACAGTTCTTCTGTAATTCATCAAACCTGTTTTCTACTGTTTGATAACACAATCTCTATATATCTATGAAAAGTATTCTGTCTGGCAGATTGAATTCACAGGCATTTTATTTTTGTTGTATTCCCCCATTTTCCTTATGCCACAAATTCAAAATACAGCAAAATTAGTAATAGCTGGCTTCAACGTTTCTAAGAACGGATTAAGTATAATGCACCTCAATTATTTTCTTTAAACCCGGAAAAATACCACTCCCCCATAGATTCAACCTGCCATTCAGTAATAAAGTGTTAGGAATCAACCCAGAATAATCTGCATAGGAACATACACTGATTCAACATTTAAACCAATCACAACGCAGGTAACAATGGAACGATTATTTGAGGCCAACATTTATGACCAAAACACAACATTGTAAGTTTAAAGAGAACTACAATCTGTATAGATATCAGCTTGAATACTAACAAGATGTTAATGAGGAAGTATTGTTAACAAATAAGAAAATTGAGTGTTTAAAGATACTTACTGCTGAACTTTCTGGGAGTCGCATCCCGGGATGTGGGGGCACGTCCATTCTGGCTCTGGGCCCTCCAGGCTGTTGGAACATTTCTACTGGCATGCCTGCTGGTCGCATCATACCAGGATGTGGTGGGCGGAAAGGGTGTCTGAACTGTTGCCCTGGCAACATGTGACCTTCACCTCCAGGCATTGATTGTACTCTCTGCATATGTGGTCTAGGGGGTCTAGCGAGCGCCTGTGGAGCAACTAATGGTTGTGCAAATGGATCAACAGCGGACGTGGTCTCAGGATGGTCTGACGTGGCCGTCATGTTGAACTGATCCTCAGAGGTCACAGGGGCCTGTGGCGCACTCATCTGCCGCTCAAACCTGTGAGGCATCTGTGACGGATGAGGTGTTCCAGGGGGCTGGCTGTAAGGATCTTGCTCTGGTCCCACCCACATGACTTGGCCTTTCAGAGGAGGCCTTGGTCCCATACCTGGCTGTGACCTTGGGACCCCTTGTCCAAATGCATCTGGCTGAAGCCCAGAATTTGCTGTAAATGGATCCGAACCCCTAACTGGGCTTCTAAACTGGTCTGCCTGTGGTGGGTGCTCCCCTGGTCTAGGCGTACCCGGTGGATGACTATACGGATCAACTGGTTTCCTATTATTTGGAGACTGGCCCATAGCTTCTGGGGGCACATTAAATTCTGACCCTGGAGGACGAGGTGTAGGTGGGGTAACTGCATATGGATCCTGTGAGCGTGGGGTTGGAGGCATGTGATAGGGATCCTGCTGGGGTCCTGGAAATCCTTGAGGGCTTTGCTGACCAGGAGAATGACCTGAAATGAAAATATCAATATTTCGATGACATGGTTTGAGGTTATTATTATAGGCGGAAAGCTTCAGTTTCAGCTTTTTTGTATTTCTAACAATTTTACAAAACAACAGAATGTCTATTTTCCGTTAAAAAATGCCCCTGAAGTGCTGACTTTTAACATGCTCAACATCTCAAAACAATTTTTCAAACATTTTAAATCCTAGTGTATAATCTATTTACGGATGGAAAATCAGGGAGCGGACCAAAAAGAAACAGCCCTTTTTTCTTGCAAATTTTTTTTTCAATGGAGAATTTAATTTCAGTAACAAGAGGGAAGTTTTACCATCAGGCGTTCCTGGGATCATCTGTGAGCCATGCCTCATAGGGCTCTGCATTGGACTAGAGTGGATGGGGCTTTGGATTCCAGTCCCTCCTACAAAATACATGTACAACATGTCAATCAATAAGCTGATAAACATCTAACCTAGAATGGTGTTCCTTGACAGTTCCCATAGTCACTTGCTGCACCATCATATTGAATTTGACATGGGCCATAATTTGTGATAAATTAAAGAGTTATGTAGCTGTAAAGACATTAGGAAAGTTTCAAATAAGTCCAATGTTTTGACTGAGATATGTGACTCATACAAGCTGTACTGAAAACTTACAAGAAAATTTCTAAGTTAGACATGGGCTATAGTTTACGATAAAATCATTTGAGAGTTTTCTTACGTGCTAGTGGCAGTGCGTACAAATTAAACAAGCTACAAAATCAACGTAAACTGCTTACCCTCTGGGCTCGGAAACATTTCCGGTCCTCTCATTCCAGGCATGCCTGGGAGATGACCTTGTTGTTGTTGTTGTTGTTGCTGCAGCTGCTGTTGTTGCTGCTGCTGCTGGTTGACACTTTCTGCCTTTTTCCTGCGCTGTTCTGGTGTCAGCTTGGCTGTTACTCGAGCCTTCATGTTACCCCTGTTCTTCCTGGCTTTCAACTGAAATTATTGATTTGCTGTTAGTAGGAGCTGTACATGTCTCAGTATAACAGGAGGGAGACAAACCTGCAACTTCTATAATTTCTAAAATGGATTTGTCCATCTTTGAATCTGAGCAGTACAAGTGTGTGTTGAAGAGGGTAAACATTAACTCAACTTTTATGAATGGGAAGCACTGCAGTCTTAATTAAATTGGATTCATGTGCAGACTTGATCATGACCAACACTGTTTGTAAAAACGACAGTGACACCTCTTTAATAACAGTTTCCATATACATATTTTGCATACTATAACAAACTGGAATTAACAATGCATGTTCAAGGTTTTTAAGCCATCACAGTAAGCTTCTGATGGTATTGTACTATTTGACAAGTGTTAACTTAAAGATTTACCAGGTATGGCTGCTTCTCATCAGGTGTCAATTTTCGCCAGATTTTCGCAATCTGTTTCGATCGTTCAGACCAGTCTGGAAGTAACAATGTTATTCATTACCAATTATATAAAGTAGCACAACCAGATCTATACAGAGTTGAATGTTGTTATTGTATTAACAATATGTAAGTAAATCAAAATGACTAAAGCTTGAAATGAAATTTCCAAAGATTTAAGGCTGATACTTCGAAATAGACTCACCTAATTAAACACCTTCGACTTAATGCATGAACGACATACCTGGATACTGTCTCTTCAGTTCTGGATGTACCAGATTGCAGTAAAGTATCGGAGAAATTGTAGCGTTATCACCAAGGTCCTCATCTGACTCCCATTTCAGCATATTACGTCTGCCTGTATCATTAATTGTCGTAGCATCCTCTGGCATCGTTGGCCAGCTTGGTGGCATAAAGTTTGGCGGGAATTGAGCTGCTTGTGGGGGTGGTGGTCTCCTATAATGATAAAACATACCTCAGGTAAACATGTATAATCATGCCGGTGGATATATATACATGGCTGAATACGGTACTATTTTATGTTTTTTGGGTAGTTTATGAAAATATATTTGTGGATTATTACTCACATTTACATTTAATTTCCTGTATCTAACCCTGTGCCTACGTAAACTTTTCAATTAGTACATTATTCTTAATCATCTCTCAATTCCTCTGATCCAATTCCAAAATTAAAACCAGACAATGTCATTGTCTTTTTAATACTGCTTTGTAAAAACTATAATCGACAGTAACACTGTTAACTTCCAAACAGTAAATCAAATTTACACGTTTTTTGAAAGACTCAGTCTGTTACACTATGAATTTGTCAGGAAATCAAGGTATATTTAATTTATAGATCTCAGGTACTTACGGGAAGTTCTGAGGTGGAAATCCTGGAAATGATGGCCTTATTGACATCTCTGGTAATGCCTGGCCATGAGCCGAGGACATTGGTAATGGAAACCCTGGACCTGCAATGATTTTACATAAAGAAACATTAGGTACATTTTTCTTAATAAATAACTCATCAGAAATTCTTCAAACGAGAAACTGACCGCTTTGATTCTGGTAAGAGGTATATAAGTGTGCAAGTATTGTGTAAGCATGCTATCAAAATAACAGGATTCCCCCATAAAAAAAGATCAATATCAAGGTAAATTATTTTCATAGTCTGTGTCATCAATGTTTGACTTATTCCATTTGTAAAAGTAAAAAGACAGATTTATGTTCTTTTTTGTTCTTGTGAGTTTAATGCCTGTTTCACAGAATTTCAGTTATCTAGTTCTACAGGTGGACAGTCTACCTAATTATCATTCCTAAGGGCCAGTACAAGGCTCCCAGCATCTGTATGAAATTTCTCATATAAAGAGTCAGGACTTTTAGCAAAGCTCAAACATTTTCTCAAACAAATATGTTTTATTTAACTTCTGACAAGCTAGAATTTTAATCTGCACCCATTTTCTAGTGGATAAAATTTTTTTAGAATGATTCTTCAGACTACGTCAAAAATAAAATATTTACACCACCTCCCTCCGTAACATTAGACCCTACCTTGTGGCAGCTGGGGAGGTTGCTGTAGTCCTGGCAGTGGAGGGGCTGGTTCTTGAGGATGACCTGGGTGCGGAATTGATGGCAAGCTCTGCTGCTGTGCCTGAGAAGGGCCTGGCCCCTGCTGAACTCCTGGACCTTCACCATGACCTTCACCCTGCAGAACCCCTTTGAAAATATCTTCAACTGTCTTACTGTCTATTTGCTGCAGACCTGCTATTTTGAAAATACAAAGGCACCTTATAGTATGATACAGTTTCTATACAGATCTGTCTTAAGAATTAATTAAATGTCTTAATTAAATTATGGTTTACAACAAACAAATCTTTATACAACAAAAACTCAACAGTGTGTAGAAATTACTCAATTACCAGCTTTATCCAATTACAACCTGAATTGATTACAAGATTCAGTGTTTGATATTTACTTTACTTGAACACAGCATTATGTAGATACTCAAAGAAACTGCAAATGTTTCTTGGTTAAAATGGTCTCCTTGATACAGATGAAATACAAAATGAATCAGATTATTTAAACGATACAAAGTACAAATGTACAATCCTTCTCCCCTTATCTTCAGAGAGGGACTATAAAATGTATTTCGAGTACCTACTACTAAGCCATCTGCTTTTTATAGTCCTTCATAATTAACCCATTTGTGCCTAGTGTCTACTAAAATTCATACATTTTCAAACAGTTACACTCCAGGGCAGACAACAAATACAATGTTCTCTGCTCAGGATTTTAGCAAAATTCTGCAAAACTCTCCTATTTAAAGAAATAAGCTTGCCCAAATTACAATTCAAAAGATCCCATTGAAAAAATCTAGGTAAATATGGGTTAATTACTCTTTAATTTCACTTTATCCCATACTTCATCTCATAAAACCCTTAGAGGGCCCCTTCCCAATGCCTCATACAGCTCTCCGTTCTGCGATATTTAGACCCACCCGGGCCCGGCTTCAAAAACACCCAAATCTCCCGATAAATCAAAATTTTGTCTTGAAAGAAAAGAAAATCCATAAAATTTAAATAACTAAATAAACTTAAGTCCAAGTTTGAATATACAAAGTCAAAACCTTGACACGCGAGATCGATATTGGTTGATTAGGTGACGAAAGTCGGCGTTAGTGTTAATTGTCAATAACATCTGGTCATTGCCGGGGTAATACTTAGCGCCTGATTGGCGTAATTGATGTTTGCAACAAGGTGACACGCCAGGACAAGGTCTTTCAAATAGTATATATTGTATTAAGGATCTCTTTGCTGGTCAAATTGATTGGTAAAATATCGAGATATACGTAGATATAAAGTTTCAATATTTTCTTTCTTTTTCCAAAATTGCGGTAGGGACCGGATGTTTGTCACGTGATCCGAGGCAAGTTATTTATCGTATTATGCTCGTTTCGGACCATACTATTTGAAAAACCTTGGTCAGGATTATTAAATATGATTATATGATACTTTTAATGTACTAGTTGATTAAAAGATTATGTACCGCCAGTTGAAAGAAATAAAATTGTTGCTTTTGTTTGTTTTGTTTTGCTTTGTATCCAGATCAAACGTAAGTACGACATTATTCTTGTTTCATTAAAATCAGAGAATTTTGTTTGAGTAATAATTTTGCATATGAGAAATTGAGAATCAAAGGTTTAAATGTGCTTAAAATGGCGACGCATGTGTTTACATTAAGTTGAATAAACATAATCGTCATGTATGGCGTCAGAAACACATGTTTTTGCTTTTCGTTTTTACCCCGTTGTGATGTCCAAAAACCCGGCGATTTTTCACAAATCTCCCGTTAATGATCCAACCCTAAACGGCATGTATGCAATGCCTCACCATAATAATTCCAAAATCATCCTTTAAATTTAGCACAGAATGTAAGAGATGTATACCTGCAGAGAGCATAGATATAGTATCCTCGACAACGTCCAAGTCACCGAGATTCTCCGGGTCCGGTGCTTTAGTCTCCAGTGGTTTCGGCTCCTGAGCACTAGCTGCCTCCTCCTCCTCTAGTAAGGCTGTATTCAACCCTGTAAACAATAAATACAGATGCTGAAATCTTTCGACAGTCACCACATTCTCTTTCTTCTTCATATTCTTTGTCATAGCACTTGTTCTTCAGGCATGTGCACAAATATTGGACCCTTAACCCTTAAAAACATGCTTATTTCATTCCCAGTTAAGCCCCTAAAGCGAGGCAACATGAAAGGTATTCTATCAATTCTGCCACCTTTACCAATCAGATCATCTGCTGTACTTGGTTCATACCCTTGGCTTCCCTGTCTCAGGAACTGGAGTGACACTTATAATTTCTCTTATAGGCAGTTGTCCATGATAAGGCTTGTGGCATTCCCTGTTTGATATTATTTTTGTTTTTGTGCATACTCTGATACTCTTTCTTCCAAAAATCTTTAACATCTTACAGACAATTCAGTGCAGCAAATTGATTACAGGCATGCAATTGCAATTTTGTTGATCTAAAAGAAACAGAATTTTTGTAATTTACTTCTCCCACAAAAATCTTGTTGGAGGGAAGCAGACACCTACAAAGAATTAACATGATTCCAAAACTATTGCAACACATACCTCTGCTTGATGTTATTCATATCGAAATCAATGACTTACCTGATTCTATATCATTTCCGAGATGAGTTCCGCCAACTTCCAATTCACTCTCAATCATCTTTATAAAGTTATCATCAATGTCAAAATCACCAACATCTTCCAGTAACTGTAAATCCGTAATGGCAGCCTCATGGTCCAAAGGCTCTTTTAAATCTGGTCCTTTATCTGAGATGTCTACTGTTGAGGGTTTCGGCATTTCCGCTAGTTCTTTCTTTATTTGACTGGAGATTTGTATAGAGCTCTCATCTTTTACTGAAGTGTCTGTAAATAATTTGGTCGTCTCCGCCGGCACTTTTTCTTCATCAGAGTCTATGGACTTTAGCGTCTCTTTGAGCGATTCTCGACTTTTGAATAAAATTTCACTGCCGAAAAAAGCCTCCTGAAATGCAAATTTATTACAGACTGATATCGGAGAACACAGAGTACTCTTTTCTAAGTCTCTGCCAAAATATTTTCAAATGAATTTGGACTGTTTAAGCCAAACTCCTTTCAAGTAGAATGCTTTCATGTGGTCCGACAAACCTCCACTGAGTAACAACTAACTACCTTCACCGGCAAAAAGAAACCAGATTCAACTATAGTTCTCAAATGAACTTAAACATTGCTAATTAGGCAGTGTGCCATTTAAGTCTGCTATAAACACTTTCTGAATAGTAAAGGCTGGTTTATATACATGTCGTTAATTCCTTTGAAAAGCTGTGAACAACATTCAGACCTCTCTTCCTGAAAGAAGTTCCTTACTGTTCTCACTATTCCCATATTGACAATCAAATAAAGCCTTTAGCATGCTCTGAATACTACTTGTCCATATTAACACATTTTTGCACCAGATTTCCTAGCTTAGTTAAAAGGCTGTAATTGTGAAATATTCGCTGCTTCAAATGTAATGGATGTCTCATGTATAGTTTAATTATTCCTACAGATATTTATACACTTATCTATTTGTTTCTCCACAAATCAACAACAGCACTACGTAGGGTACAATATTTCCACTGACCTGCATATACGAAGGGAAGTTTTCTTGTAAAACACTTTTGCGTCTTCCCGACCCGACTTTCCTCTGCCATTTACGTGGCTTGTCTTCTTCCATAGGAGCTTGCAGACTGTCCTCTCCCTCCAGTGACCCGGGGATTGGCAGTGGCTTATCCATCATCCCTTCCAGTGGCTGTCCTTCTTCACCGGGAGTTCTTCCTCTTCCGTAATTTTTTCTTTTCAGTGCATTAAAACCACCCACTCCTAATAAATCGAAAATGAACATCTATATAAAACCATCCTATCCATAGTATAATAAACACGGCATACAAGAAATATTATGACAGCCGATACAGAGTTCATCTAAATTCTTAAGATTTTACCAATTCAGTTGTTTTAAAAATATACAGCTACCTTTTCTTAAGTGTAAAATTTCACACTTTCTATCATAAGAACCAGCAGCACGTCACAGTAGCTGCATCTACCAAGGTAAAATGAGCTACAAACACAACATGAACTTTACATTTCCTTAGATCAAGGGATGAGTTAGGCCTTGAGACATCACTGTTTACCATTCATACATTAACAGCTTGGATAGGTATAGATTCAAAGTCTTGGTACACCAGCACACCAAAGATAGGCAAACTAGAACTGTCATCTTCAGTGTTTACCTCTTCAAAACATTTCACAGTTTACATAGAGACCAAATTGTCCAAAGGCAACTAAAACTATCACTGAAGGTGACTGATACCTCCGTTGTGGATTGGACAAAGGATTGGATATCTGAATAGCTAAAAGACTGTTTCCACTGAACAGGTTCCCTTTCCATCCAGTGGTTGCGAAGAAATAACTCAACAAAACCTTAAGAATTATCTTTCGAGGGGCCAATGGGAAACTATCCTATTGGCTTCTATTTCTAAATATAATTAAAATAGTTTCACGTAGACCCTCCGCTATGTACACTATACCGATAGAAAATTTGAAGGACTGAAACTCAATGAAAATTATCCGAGTGAAAGATGCCGACAATATGCATAAATAGGCTAAGTATCAATCACTCCTGTCAAGATTCATTGATTTCTAGCCAGTGGTTGCTGAGAAATAGCGCGGACAAAATTGATTGAAAAAATCAAAGGGCCATAACTCAAGCAAAAATTATCCAAGCACAACATGCCAGTGATATTCACAAAAAGGCTTGGCACCACTCACTCCTGAAAAATTTCATTGGTAATAGACCAGTGGTTGCTGAGACATAGCACGGACAAAGTATGCACAGTCATACAATGTGACTCCAGTACAACCCTCTTCAACTTAATTTATGGGGTATAATTCTCTGCTAATCCAAGATTGACAGAGACAACAAAAATTACTGGTGAGTATCTGTACAAAGTTTCATTGCAATAATTCTGAAACTGTGGATGAAGGTCAAAACACAAATTGTTTACAACAGACCAACAGCAAGATGACTGCTCTATAACCCCTTGTAACAGATTTGCAGCAGTGTTTCACCTTTCTCTAAAGGTACATTTCAAGAAATTCACAAATTTCATATCCATCTTTTTAAACCAATGTATGGCATCTCCTCATACCTATTTTTGTAACATTTCTTTTCTTCTTCTGTTTCTTCTCATCCTCAAGCTGTTTAATTGCCTGTGCCTCGAGATGAAGACGCATTTCTTCAATATCTGGTGACTTCAAGATGTCCATCTCTGAAACATGATAATTTTAAAGTGTATCACAAACCCTTCCAACATATATCTCATTACTTCTTTCTATTTGCAATCATTAATATTTTCATTTTTCATATGTTATTTGACCAAACATCAAACTTGTGTAACCTTCATGTAATTCAGCTGATATGTCTAAAATGGTCTTATTTGCTTCTATTTCAATATAATTTATATAATTTGAACAGCATCTAGATCTGCCCTCCATGTTTTGTTGTTATCTTGGTGTTAAATGCCCATTTCGACAATATTTCAATCATTTACAGACATTAAATTAACCTAACCATTGTTCCTCAGAAGAACCAGGGCTAAACTCCTGTCCTCTGTAAGAAACTGCTAACTTTTTCACATTTACCAGTGTTGAAGTCTTTAGCTTCAATAAGGAAGAGGTTTATCAATTACGAATCAACAACCTTAATAACTTGACTATAGGGATGGGTGTGCTTTTTTTCTTCAGGAAATATACTCTTAACTTTCGTTTTAAGAACCTTGAAAGCAAAGCTCTGATTGGCTGGTTGAAAGGTCGCCTGAATAGCGTTTTTGAGGAAATTATTTTAATCAGATTGGGAGGTCTGCAAAAGCATACCCAAGACAGTAACACTAAAGGACAAAGGTATATTAACCTAGTACATGCTCTTAAAAGTTTTGGTGAAAACACAAAAACAAATTTTATGTATACATACAGACAACTGACCAACTTGTCTCACAAAAGAAGATCTTACATATAAAGTCTTCATGTATACTTCCACCTAAAACTTTAATGTTGTCTTTATTTTCAAGAATGAAAAATCATTATATGTTTCAACTTAAACATGGTGACAGTTCCAGACTTATTAACACCTACTTCACACACTACATTTTGGGGACAATTTAAACTAAGATGATTTCAATATCCAAAAGCACAGTCCCTTAAATACACTAGCATTGTACTGGCTAAAATTATATTCTATTAATGATATAGTTTCATTGTTCTCTTGTTTCTTAAAAGTAAACAACATTTAATATCCCATGGTAAATTGTAATACTACAGAATGGCAGTAAATAGTACTAAAACAAGTGGTTAGCTCTTTCTCAATTTGGGGGATTTGTATGACTACCCGGAATTGGTTGTGTCTGTACAGCAAGTTCACACATTAAAAGAATTGGTCTAGCAATTAGGTAAAATCAAGTCAGTACTGGGAAGTGACTACTAAATAACAGGATAAAAGCAGTGAGTAGTTAGTAAGTAAAATGAATGTGAATATATTAGTATTAACGTAGTGATTAATACCCCAGCTTATCCTATGATATCTCTTCTGATAAGTACTGTAGTACACCATGATATGTGGAGTTATGTAGTATTCTATATCATTGCAATGCAAGAATGCTACAGAGCGAGTTTGGTGACGTCCAATGCACTGGTTCATTAGAAGAAGCCAGTTCATTAGACGACACTTAAATGTTTTTTCTAATTTTAGTAACATACTGGACCTGAATCATTTCCTCTTTTTTGAAAGGGGACAATGCAAAGATGCTATAGAGCAAGTCTGATGACAATTTCAATCCACTGATTCATGAAAGAAGTTGTTGAAAGGTTTTTTCTATTTTAGTAACAGTGGCCCCTGTATGCAATGGACTGGAACCATTTCCTACTTTTTTTATAGGCGTCAATGCAAGGATGCTACAGAGCATGTTTGGTAAAGATCCAACATGTAGTTTCCGAGTAGTATTTTACTTTGTGTTAGATGGGACAGCACGGGCAGGAAGACTTGCATGATTCCTGTAAAACCCCCACTTTACTTCATAAAGCAGGGGTATAATATAAGAGAAACTTACTAAAAGTTACTAGTAGTAGCAAAATGAACAAATCTACCAAACTTGAGTTTATGTAATATCTTATTACAACCCTTGACAAATTTAAATGGAGAAACCCTTTAAAGTCTGAATCAAGACAAAGTAAAAATATTATAAACTGAGCAACAAGTTACTGCAAACCAATAAATTTTCCCGTTCTGCAAATGTCTGGCTGATTCTCGGACATTTAAATTTACGTTTTTAGAAGAAAAAAAAAAGAAATAAATGATCTGCGTATTTTAAGTTTGCAGAAAACTAGCCTCCGCGAATATAGCGATAATAAATTGCAGGGGAAAATTTGTTGGTTTACAGTATATGCCTCATTACTACTAGTTTCATAATTTGTCAACAAGAAAAACTCAAGGAAAGTAGACGAACATATTCTAGATCCATTCATTTCTATTCCCTGTTGGGGTCCTGTCTTAAAACAGTCAATAACTAATTCCCTTAACTAAAAGTTCCCGTTCAGTAAAATGCAGGACAAAACAATGAAATGGATATTTTGTAATGACCATTACGTTTATACAAAACGAAACAAAAACACAAACCAAAAACAAACGAAGCAAAGCTTGAGATATAAAGATTTAAAGGTACAATGGCAGTCCAACCTTTATCATCATCTTTATCTGACCCTACAGATAAAAGTCGTGACAAGGCTGGAGTGGACGATCCTTCAGAGTCTTGAGAATTTTGTCTCGCCATTTTTAACTCTTCAATCTTTTTCTCAATCTCCTCCTTTTTCTCATTCCAACCTTCCGGTTTTTTACTCCATCGTCGATTTCGCTTGATCTTCGGTGCTTCCATCATGGTCTTCTCGATCTGTCGTTTGGCGTGCTGCGTGATGTGCACGCCGTCAAAGAGGTAATATCTAGGTGGTTCCGGTTCCCTTACAGGGGGCACCGGAAATGGGAACGACAAGGAAAAGTCATCAAAAGTTGGCTGCGGAGGTGGGGGAAGTGGTGGTACTGAAAACAGAACAAAAGAAGTTTTGCCATGCGATAAAAAGTTTCCTACCAATTTGGAGCTATCTAATAATATAGAAGGGTGTACATATTTATGGTATGACAAAGGTAATGCAATGAAAATGTCAAGGAGAACATGTAGGTTACAGTTCATTTATTATTGTTTATGCATACAGGCAGCAATATAAAATTAATATATTAGATCCAAGTGTGACATTGACTTTGGGAGTAGGTGGTTTCTGGTTAATTGTGACACATCGTCATGAAAGCGGGAAATAATTGTAGGACCACAGTATATGCATGTACATGCTGCAGAGAGGACAGGAAATACTGTTACATGACAGTGGCTTCTAAGAAGAATTCAAGTTGTGATGAACAATCATCACATTCAGTTAATTTATGCCATAAAAAACTACCTTCAGCTTATTTCTAACATTTTCTGAAAACATATAATTTTCCCCGACTTTTCCCTTACATGCGAGTATTCTAAAATCTACAGGATTTAAAAATAATAAAAGTTACATATGACTTTAAAGGCCTATGGCACCTCTGGATGTCACATTTCCTCAAAGGACTTACAGTACCACGAGAGATGTCTTAATGTCCTCATAGGACTTACCAGTACCACGAGAGATGTCTTAATGTGCTCATAGGACTTACATTTCACGAGAGATGATAATATGTCCTCATGACATATAGTACCACAGATGTTTATTTCAATGGCATTGCAACGAAGTATGTAAAGTCCACTTAATTACAGTACCACGAGAGATTTCTTAATGAACTGACAGGACTTAAAGTACCAAGAGAGATGTCTTAATGTCCACATAGGTTTACAGTACCACGAGAGATGTATTATGTCCTCATAGGAATAAACAGTGACTACGAGAGATGTCTTAATGTACCTGGCACAGGACTTACAGAGTGACCAAACAGAGATGTACATAATGTGCTGCATAGGACTTACAGTACTACATAGTATGTATTAATGTCCTGATAGGACTTACAGTACCACGAGAGATGTTTAATGTCCTCAAAGGACATAAAGTACCACCGCCAGATGTATTAATGTCCTCATAGGACAAACAGTACCACGAGAGATGTATTAATGTCCCTATAGGAAAAATAGTACCACAGAGATATAATAAAGTCATCATATGCTCTTCGACCAGTGGGCTTGTACCCAGAGAGATTGATTAATGTACGTCATAGGACTTTTTACAGTCACCCCGAGAGATGTCTTAATGTCCTGATAGGACATACAAGATCACGAGAGATGTATTAATGTCCTAAAAAGTCACTACAGTACCAAGAGATGGATGTATTAATGTCCTGATAAGACACTTACATGGTACCACGAAGCTGTATTAATGTCCTCATAGGACAAACAGTACCAGAGAGATGTATTAATGTCCTCATAGGACTTTCAGTATCACCCGAAGATGTCTTAATGTCCTCAAAGGACTTACAGTACCACGAGAGATGTAATCATGTCCTGCATAGGATTTACAGACGAGAGATGTATTAATGTCCTCAATAGGACTTACAGTAACACCGATAAACGTCAATAATGTTCCTCATAGGACTTACAGTACCACGAAGATGTATTAATGTCCTCATAGGACATTAAAGGAACAAGATTATTAAGTCCTCATATGACACTTTATTACCATGAAAAGGATTAATGTCCTCATAGGACTTACAGTACCAAGTGAATGTATTAATGTCCTCATAGGACATACAGTACCAAGAGAGATGTATTAATGTCCTCATAGGACTTACAGTACCAAGAGAGATGTATTAAGGGCAAAACTGACCTTTACTCATACAAAAAACATTCATTTGTTGCTTTTTTCACATACATGATGTAAATATAACCAAGTGTTTATTTCAATGGCATTGCAAAAAGTAGGAAACACTTTCTGACAACAGTATTTCCTGAACAAATGACATGAATATGAAAGATAGGCATACGTCAATACGTTTTAGAGTAAACAGAACACAGTTCTACAAATAAAAATAAAATGTGACTACATTCCTTATTCTACTGGCCAAGAGTGATCAAACACAAAGTACATATATAGAGCTGCAGCTGACATTCTACATATCTATCTATAATACCTGTCAATCCTACAATAAATATGTCAAAATAAAGTAGGGATGTCAATAACCTGTCATTTCACCAACCAGTGACAACCGAAAAATCTTCCGACTGGTTAACCGTTTGAAATTTCAAAAACGGATGCTGAGATCGGGACTTTTTTCTTGGGTGGGATTAACATCGATTTCAATATTGCTTCAGTATAGTATAATGCATGAACGACTTAATCCTTAGACTGCAGCGGGGATTAAAAGCATTATGAACTATTTGTACATAACTGAAATAGTGTTGAAAACGGTCTCTAGTAAACTGTTTGCCTAAATATAACTGAAATAATGTTAAAAACTGTCATTGAACCAAACGACTACACGATGGTATACAACTGTTTTAATTTTTATTAACAAGAAAAAACAACGAACTATATCAAATACATCTGTGTAATACATATCAATATTATTTACAATGTCATAAAACAGTGACATCACTTGCACAATAAGCCTAAAACGAAATAATTGTAACAAACTTATTTTATCATTGAGATTATTTTTACTTTTCAACAAAAATGTTATAAATGTCTTCTTTCATTGTTTAGTATAATAATGATTTCAAATAAATTTTACGAATACTTTTTTGCTAATTGCTTTTTATTTCAATTTCATAAAGGTGCTTAGACAATAACATATCAACATCAAAGGCTAATCTAAAAGGCCTTCGATCTTTAATAATAATAATTGTTACTACTTGAGAAATTTTAGTTTAATTGGTTAGTTAGCGTAAACTGCGAATTGCTTCAAACATTCGCACTTTTCTTTCGTATCACAGATTAACAATTATTCTAAAGTCAACAAAGTTATGCCTTGTCAAAACAAACTCTGTTGTCATGATCGTGTCCTATTAACATATTGACACTTATCACACTTATTCATTCTGTCGGTAAACTGGTTAACCGGTTAATCGTTGACATCCCTAAAATAAAGACCACCCTGCTAAAAATCCCCCCCCCCCCCAAAAAAAACTGCACAATTAGCTACAGCAACTAGAACTATCACTGAAGGTGATGAATACCCCCCCGAACACCCCACTGACACAGTTTTTAAAATTTATGTAATATTTGATGCTTTGATTATTGGACCTGCACAACTTAAGGCTTCTGTGAAATGTAATTAAATTTTAACAAGCGGGTTTAGAGATTAAAAAGCACACAACATTTTACTATCATGAGCCCCTGTGACCTTTGATCTAGTGACCCGAAACATAGACCATGTACAACTAAGCATGGTGCTTATCACTTCTACGAAGTATCATTAAATTCTGACCAGTGGTTTTGGAGATTTAGCGTCCACAAAATTATACCATCTCGAGTCCCTGTGACCTTGACCTTTGACCTAGAGACCCGAAACCTGAACCATGCACAACAAGGCATTGTACTTATCACTTGTGTAAAGTATCATTAAATTCTGACCAGGGGTTTTGGAGATTTAGTGTCCACAAGATTTTACCATCTTGAGCCCCTGTGACCTTGACCTTTGATCTGGAGACCCAAAACCTGGACCATGCACAACTAGGCATTGTAATTAACACTTGTGTGAAGTATCATTAAAAACGATGCCAGGGGTTTTGGAGATTTAGCATCCACAAGATTTTACTATCCCAACCCCTATGACCTTGAGAAAAGCCTTTTGACCTAGACCTGAAACCATGGACGTTGCACAACTAGACATTGTACTTATCACTTGTGTGAAGTATCATTAAATTCTGACCAGGGATTGGGAAATCTATGTGTCTACAAGATTCCGTCTACAGACAGACAGACAGACAGATGGACAGACAAGCTGAATCCAGTATACCCCACCTAACACTTTGTGTTCGGGGGGTATAAAAATGTGTGAATACAATTAAGTCATTTTATGTTTGTACTGACTGGCGGTGTGTTCCCAGGTTTGACTGTACTGTAGTAATTGTTTAACAGCCAATCCGGATTTTACAAGTTGATTATATCACAAGATCATGATACTACAAAAAAATTCACTTACTATGATCAAAATGTCTGATAAAACACTTACATGGTCCAACCTGTCCAGTTCTCTGTCGACAAAAGCAGCAATGGTAACCATGTTCTGCCTGCTCCTTCAGCATCATCGTCTTGTGTACGCCATCACAGTGAGAATGTAACCACCTGCAAATTTAAGAAGCACTGGTGAATATGAGTAGTAACACCACATAAACACCAATATTGTTCTTATATTTGGACATCTCAAGCCTTTCGATGTGAGCGCTTTCTGATTGGTAACGCTGTTTAAATTTTTGACAATTAAATAACGTTTATATAGTGGAAACTTCAAACGGATTTTTAAGTATCGCATTTAGACACATTGTGCGTTAGAAAAGGGATAACTATTTAGTGATTTTGGGCGTCGCCGTTAAAAATTCAATTTGCAAGAACCATTTAAACAGCATTGTACATTTCAAAAATTACAAATATCTCTATGATTCCTATACTGACCACAGCAGAGTTCATACTGGATTTAAATGGAATAAATTTAGATATACGCTTATGAAGTTCATATTTGGCTCGACGGTCATTTATACACCTGCTCACAGATACCATCAAGAGAAACAGAAGTGAAATGAGTAGATTGAACCTAAGAACAACAAGAAAGAATACAGCCACATCAGAACAGCAAGTATATCATATCAAAAATTCATAACTGCCATTAAATAATGTAAATAAAGTATAAACATCTCAGAAATGATCAGATTCTTCACCTGTTACATCACAACAAATACATTGTTTTGACAATGCCATGATTTATTGAGCATTTTACAACTAACCCCATTACTCCATGTATGTAAAGAAAAGGTTGTGAGGTCATGTTAAAATCTCTGTAACTCTCCAAGTATGTAAGTATTCTACTTTTGCAGACAGAAAGTTCAACATATGCCACTTGCATTTCTTCTTGGGGATTAACATCCATTTCAATGCTTCCGTTACGTCAAGCAGGCACTGTACCTAAACCATCCTTAGAAGGAAGGACCACTATTAAACTTCCATCGTACTTTAAGAAACTGCCCACTTTCTCAAATGAAGACCAAGGTTGGTGGTGAGGCTTCAACCCACAAGCACTAATTAAGAGGAAACTTTAGTGATCGCAACTGAGCAACTTTAACCAATCTACAACAAAGACGGGTGCCTCTCCTATTTACAGAGAACTGAAAGTTTACAACCAACTGTCCTATTACTGTAAAATTCCGCAATTAAGACTACTCGATATAAAGACCGCCCTCAAAGTTAAGACTACCCAATATTAAGACCGCCCTCGATATTAAGACCAAACATTCTGAAACCAAATGACCCAATTTATAGAAAAAAGGTCTTAATAAAAAAAGACCATTTTGATATTAAAACCACTTTATGCCTTTCCGTAGGGTGGTATTACTACAAGAACTTTACTGTATGGTATAGAACAAACCTTTGGCATTGTACACATTGCATAATAAGGTCCTCCTCCATGTACTTGATTCTGCATACTGGACACGAGATTTTGCTGTGACATGGTGCACAGTGAGTATAGTTTCGTTGCCATTGACAACCATATCCTGGTGTTTTGGATCCACATATAACACACATCACACACCTAGATAGTCAAAACAGTATAATATATATTAAAAAAAAGATGCAAAGTTCACAGTTATTTAGTCTATTTGAAAAACATCTTTTTTAAACAAATTGAGATAAGCACCTTTGAACAGACATGATTTACCATCTTACGGTTTAATACAGGTTATGGGAGTCATCTTTAAGGCGTTAGGGAAAAAACATTTTCAACCAGAATCGACATTCTCGCACGCACCGTACCACGATATTCAAATAGTGATGTTCCAGACAATAAGAACAGGTGACATGTAACAAAGATATAATATAACTTGCCTTTCAGTGCATGAAACGCTGGAAGAATTATTAAATCTTAGTTCTGAATCCTGTTACAAAAAATTAACACTACTTCGCAACAAAAATGTCCTGTTTGACCTTTCAGACAAAAAACCCGTCTCTACTGACTTACCATTTACATTTCCATGTTCCTTTAGGTACATGGTCTAACGGCGGATCTAGGCAGTAAGTATGGTAACTTATATCACATTCATCACACAGGAGAAGCCTCCCTTCATCATGAGGTCTACCACATCCCTCACATACAGTACAATCTAAACATCTCCAGCCTTTCTGTAGCACTACTTTAGTAACCTGAAAGAGCAATCAAATTTTAGTATGGAAACTTCAATACTTATTTTTGCACAGTAAAACCAGTTTATAAACATTGGGTTAGACTGGATGCCTGAAGGTACACACAGAAATATTCAATTCCCAAGAACTTGCACTTTTACAGCATTGTACACTTTAGTGAAAAATCCTTCTTTCAAAATAAATAGCAATCAAAAGTGCAAGGAACAATTACCACACGAAATAAATACATCTACCTTATGTTGTAAGAGGTATGTCCTGCCAATGATGTTAGTTTGTTTACCTTAACAAATATATATATATATATTACCTCAATTGTAGTTTTTAAAGAATTTATTTTAGTTTGATTATGAAGAAAACTCCGTGGCTTATTGAATTGCTCTCGAGCACTCATTCCAGATGTCATCACACATGTTAGAGAGGCAGCAAGATTTTCATCACTGCTACCCATTTACAGCTGGGTGGACTGAGGCATGTGTGGCATCACAATTTATGCCCAAGGAAACACCTCGTACTCCCGCTGGGTTTTGAACCTGAAACCTCGCTGTCTAGAGGCAAATGCACTAACCACTGAGCTATCAAAGCCAGTATCAATTGTAGATTCAAGTTCTTTCAACTTATATAAGGTAAGGGACTGCTGAGGTCATAGTTTCCCCGGACAAGATTTCATATACATGAACCCTCAGTGTCACAGTGTTAGAATGAATGTGGGGCTCTACCCTACACCACATAGCAACAGTTAAGTTTAAATTGGTCAAGCTAAACAAAGGACTAGAGCGAGCACTGTATCCTCTATATTCCATTAAAAACCACTTCATTTAGTAATAACCCCACAAACCAGTGTAAAGATTACCTTGATATTAGCACAGTATGGATGGTAGCACTGCCCACATTGTGTACAAGCAATCATACGACCTTCGTCTCCCTTGCCAAAACTTCCACAACTTTTACAGATATCCTGAAATAAAAGAATGACTTCAAGTACAACAGAATTTCTTTCAATGTTACAAAAAAACTAGGATAATCAGTTACTTTACACCTTATGTTATTTCAACATGGCATTGACTAAAAACTTCACTTACAAGTCTTATTTATCTAAAACAGTTGGAATCATTCTCGAAAAAAGAGAGAAGGCAAATTATCTGTGTCTTGCCCAAGTCGCTATCACTACTTCGGCACTGGTCGGGATCAAACCCAGGAACCCATTAACTCTTCTCAACAAATGACTAAAAACTGCTGCTTTTTCTATTCAGATGGTTTTGTTTTTTAATGAAGGAATCTACCTGCACAAATTAAGAATGCCAAAAAAAAATATGTGCATTACAAGTCAAGTGATACATTTACCGGAATTGTAATATTTGAACAAATAAACGAAACATACCTGGTCAAAAGTGAAAATGTCCATTTTATTAGCCAGCACTATTGTGTTTGGGTGATCATCATCATCGTCATCAGTATCATTCGTCTTCTTTGACTGACTTATACCCCCCAGTGTAGCATGTAACTGAAAAGTGAAAAATGCTTCAAGTTGAGCTTTTCCATTCTGGCAACTTTGAGAAATTGTATTTATTATAAAAGTCAAAACTTATTACAACATTCACATTAACACAATATCAACATTTTAAGAATGTATTAAAGGTTAACAACCAGGAAATGTAACTCTTAAATGTACCTTTGGCTTAGGTCCCCTTCTTTTCTCTCCAAATGTAAGTGGCCTTTTTCTCTTCTCTGGTCCCATACTACGACCCTAGAAATAAAAGTATTTAATGAGATTATATGCCCATTTTTAAACATAACAGACTGGACGCAAGCCAGCTACATTTCGTTCTAATAATTCTTAGGAATTAGTCGAAAAATGCCAGATTTTCAGTTATGTTTAGTTGAGACAGTTTTTTAACTGTTATTCCTCGGAAGGGAAATACTGGACTCTCATCCTCCATAAGAACTGCCAACTATTACATAAACAAAGGCTTGTTTACAAACCAATGACACTCAATGAAAGTCCTAAGATTACAAGTCAACAATCTAAACCACTCCACCTCAGAGACAGGATGGTTGTTTACTGTATTTGTTGTTCTACCACTTCAGTGCAACTGCACAGGGAGCGAGCACCATTGGGAACACAAAAACGTGTTTGTTGTAGAGATGTTATTCTGGAGAGGTGATCTTTCTATATATGTGACAAAATGGGAAAGAGAACAATTATCTTTCAAGGGAAGTTGTTGTTCTATCTATGGAGGTGTGGCTTGTGGAGGTTGGACTGTATTACGCAACTAATATACATGTGTATCTAATGAAGGGATCTATATATTTGTTAACAAAAATATTAGTCAGTACAGCTAAAAGCTGCATTTACCTTTGCTTTACTTGCTATTGACATTTTCTTTCTCGCCATGGCAACCAGTTTACCATGCTTGCCCATGTCTCCTTCTCTACCAGGTATATAGTTTGGTGACATCTGAATTTTAGAAATAATGTTCACATTCTGTAACATTTGTTAATTGATATCAACAGTTATCAGCAAGCCATGCAGTGCAAAAACTATGTTTTTATAGCTATAGTAGACTTCAATTTAAAGTGCTTATTAAGACGTAACTAAGTTTGCCAGTGATAGATAAGTGAAGATTCAAGTTAGAACTAATATTTCTTTCCAATCACTACCAATGGCTAAATTAAAATGTGTACGACTATTTAGTATTTAATGCTTGAAATCAGTATCAAAGAATACACCTACTTTGCCATAGAAAAGTGCAGGGTCAACATCTGTACTAGAACAGCTGTCTTCATTGATGTGAAACTGTGAACTATGCTGAGAACTGTCCTCCCCAACTTCATCTGTTGTTTCAGTGTCCATTGTACTTTCTATTTCAGTAGAGATATAATTTTACATGAAACACAATAATGAAAATGTATAGAAATATTTAAGCTAACAAGAGCTGTCACATGACAGCACGCTCGACTATTCGAAAGATTGTTGGTAAAATGGTTTTTCTGTCAAAGAACAGGAGTATTGTGTAATTGTCTGTAAGAATTAAGGTCAAAGATATGAAACTTGTTCAAAGACCTTTGTAAATGTACATTACATTCAAAGCCTTACTCTGGATTCTGTAAGCCAAGTGGAGGGAGGAGGGGATAATTTCAAAGAAATGCATAACCTTGTAAATTTGATCATGAATAACTTTGTAACTTTTCAAAATTGAAATGTATAGAATTAAAAAAGCATGACCGCTGCATGCTGCATAATTATTCTATGATATTTCAAAAGAAAGCCATTTCGAGTATTTCCATGTTAGGCTGGTAAAAACTGTGACAAAATTCTAAGTTAAAAGGGGCATAAATGTCAAAAATCAAAAATATTGAAGATGTTGACAGTAAACATACATTTTAAGTCCATAAAAAAAATCAAAGTTAAAAAGGGGCATAAATCTGTCAAAAATCAAAACAGAGTTATGGGGATTGTTTCCTCAGATGTAGATGTTGATGGTAGACACATACTTTGAGTTTCAAGTCAATACCTTTGATAGTATTCAAAACATTTGACTTTATAAAATCTTTTACCAAATATTCTAAGTTAAAAAGGGGCATAAATCTGTCAAAAATCAAAACAGAGTTATGGGGATTGTTTCCTCAGGTGTAGATGTTGATTGTACTCACGTTCTTTGAGTTTCAAGTCAATACCTTTGATAGTATTCAAGATATTTGAATTTATAAAAATCTTTAACAAAAAAATCTACGTTAAAAAGGGGCATAAATCTGTCAAAAATCAAAACAGAGTTATGAGGATTGTTTCCTCAGGTGTAGATGCTGATGGTAAAGATATATTTTGAGTTTCAAGTCAATACCTTTGTTAATTTGCAAGATATTTGAATTTATAAAAAACTTTAACCAAAAATTCTAAGTTAAAAAGGGGCATAAATCTGTCAAAAATCAAAACAGAGTTATGGGGATTGTTTCCTCAGGTGTAGATGTTGATGGTAAACACACAGTTTGAGTTTCAAGTCAATACCTTTGGTAGTATTCAGGATATTTGACTTTATTAAAAACTTTAACAAAAAATTCTAAGTTAAAAAGGGGCATAAATCTGTCAAAAATCAAAACAGAGTTATGAGGATTGTTTCCTCAGGTGTAGATGTTGATGGTAAAGATATATTTTGAGTTTCAAGCCAATACCTTTGAAAATATGCAAGATATTTGAATTTATAAAAAACTTTAACCAAAAATTCTAAGTTAAAAAGGGGTATAAATCTGTCAAAAATCAAAACAGAGTTATGGGGATTGTTTCCTCAGGTGTAGATGTTGATGGTAAAGATATATTTTGAGTTTCAAGTCAATACCTTTGATAGTATTCAAGACATTTGACTTTATTAAAAACTTTAACCAACGCAGACGCCGACGCCGGGGCGAGTGCAATAGTCTCCTTATTCTTCGAATAGTCGAGCTAAAAATGAATTTATGGACAAACACCACACATATTAGGAGCCTGTGAATATATCTATACATAGAGAAATAAATTTGTCAACGTTCACTTGCATTTTTAAACTTCTGTAATCTATCCTGGGTCTCAAATACTGCCATTACCAGTTCCAAGTTTTAATACATTTGTATTTGGTTTTAAGAATTACATATGTCTGTACACTACCTTTATGTGTAAACACACCATCCCCTGAGTCTTCTATCATACCAGCAACTGGCATCGGAAAATCTGGCATATCCATCTGAAACATCACAGCACAGAAGAATAATAAAATACAATTTCAAGTACTTTTTCTGCAACAACAATTCTTTACTTTAAGTTGTTTGTCAGCCAGTCGAAGTTTTAATACCGTATTAGCCTCATTATTAAAAGGAACAGAGAAAGGTGGGCACTTAAAGGGACACTTATATTAAACTAGTTGCAAATTATTGGCCAAATAAATCATAATCTTAAACAATACAAAAACAGAAATGCGCTAGACAGCGTATATTTCCATCGCTGCCGCCATTACGACACTCTAACATGATCTAATGATACAATATGCGCAACTTAAATTTAACAGTGAGTAAATAAGCAAGGACAAAACAATGTCGGGAGTTCAAATAAATGTCTGCTTTTCGCAGTCATCAAGTGAAGAGAAGCATTTGGATTAGCATCTCAACTCCATATGAAGGATAGGAATTAGAAACTTTGCAAGAGAAAGATAATTCATGTGATAAATACACAATTTCTGTGATGCAAGAAAAATTCATAGTCGGGCACATCCCAAAAGAAATTAGCAAACTTCTGGCTTTTTTCCTGAAGCATGGAGGTATTTTAAATTTAAAGTGCATAGGGACAGATAAATATAGATATTCCTATAAAGCAGGTTTACAAATCACATGCAAAATGGTATTGTCCGGTCCGACAGACATTAAAGAAAAATTCAATACTTCAGGTGAATGGAATTTTTCTATAATGCTTTATATACAGAGTGCTAATTCACTTTAAATGAAAAGTACATGTCCTAAATATACAAACATTGTGTTCTTTTTAATGTAAGCAGAATACACCTCTGTCTTAAATTATTGAATTAATTACTTAAACAAAGGAAATTAAAGTGATTATTCCTACTTTCAATACATACCTCTGGATCTCTATTTCTACATATAGTACAAAGGTAGTCTGTAGGTTCCTCATTCTTTATTTGCAGTAACAAGGCTGCATCTATTTTGTCATCACATTCAGAATGTACTAGTCTGTAAAGAAAAACAAAACAATTAATTACATACAGTTTAGGTGTTTGTATTTTATGTATGAACAATACATGTGGGGACTTTGGCATATTCTATTTGGTAAACATACATGAAAGTATTTCTTTTTCTGGAGATCCAACCATTCTGTTTCTTTTTCTTTGTCTTTGGATTTAAGTAAGTTTCAACAGTAGATCAGTTACTTACAAGAAAGCAGTTTACCTAACCGGCGTCCCTAGAAGGAAAAGCTCCCTTCCTCCGTAATTTAACACAACTGTCAATTTTTTCACACAGAATCAGGTCTGCATCGAGGGCTCCAACACATAACCATCACTGAGTGTGAGGTATAGAGAGTAGGACTTGGTGACTTTAACCACTTGATCACCTAGACAGGTCACTGTTTCTCAAATCTAACAAAGGGTTTAACAAATCTTACTCGGTTTGAGAGACAGCTTACATTACAAAATGGTAAAGACACATCCCTCTCTAGCATGTTAATGATGCTACAATTTACCCCACAATGCACTTACTTTTTACACATATTGCACGGCACCATGGCCTTCTGGGAAAAATGTCTGTACGCCTTACCACACAGCGGACAACAGAGACCTTTGTTGCGCTGCTGGTAACAGCTATCACATACTGTGTAGTTGAGATGCCATCGTGAACTCCGCCCACTTCCCGGCGTCCTAGAGTTACAGTCCACACATATACGACAGTTCTGAAAACAAAATACACGAAGGAAATCATGAAACAAATTAAGATAACATCCGTGCAATACATGTATAAATCTTATGAAAGCATTCCAAAGATTCAGTAAGCAAATTTGTTAACATCTCAAATGGTATCAAAAGGGGCATAATTTGATCAGAAAAGGGACTGATAAAACAGGCAAGGAAAGGAATTGCTAAAATTGCCTTCCTTATGATATCAAAATTTCACCTTTTCATTATAGTCCCAGAAAAGAGAACAAAGACCTCAGTTCACACCTTAAACAACAGGACTATAGTAACAACGTCTGGTTAAGTGCATGTGTACTTACTTTGCATTTCCATCCATTTTTGGGAATGGTTGACATCACAGGTTTAAGACAGAAAGTATGGTAGCCTTTATCACACATATCACACACCAACATCCTACTGTCATTCCCTGGATGCCTGTGAAACAAACATTATATAGAATCAATGACAAGAACTTTTTGTCCTTATTTCACAATTCCTTCAATTACAACTCTTGCATTAAGCAAATTATCTATAACTACTTCTAGATATGGTATTAACATTAACCACCTTATTCACATATGTCTATGCAAGTTTCATCTTCAATCCCTTAGAATTGTGATTTATTTGAAAACATGCCTAATCAATTATTGTTCCCTTTACTTACAAGACTGACTCTAAATCAATTGGAGTTGCTGCAATTTGTTCTACAGTAAACCCCATAAATAAACGCTGTAAATGATCTACATTGGTGTCTTATATCTGGACTGAGTATGCTACATGTATATCCATACTGCATTTTCATATTTAATTTAAAAAAAGAACAGGGCAAAGAAAATCTGTTACCAGTATCAGGAACATCTCTATATGTAGTGTTGTTATATACAGAGTTTTACTTAAATGTAAAGTTATTTCTTTCAATAAGCTCTTAAAATCAAACTTCATTTCATATTCAGATATAATGTTTTGGAAAATACTTTTTCCAATAGCCTAATCTTTCAATCTACCAGCAAGATCATCAGTGATTTAACATGTTCAAACTATTCTTTTAGTTTTTTATGCAAAAAAGAACTGAAAATCCACTTGTCTCTACAGACCACTGTACAGACCCCTTCCACAAAAACTTTCCATTCAATAACAAAAGTCCTTTAGAGTATCCTGGTAATTTTCACCTACCTGCATGTTTGGCATATTTTACAATCGGGACACTGCCAGCCAGCACGTACTGTTGGATTCACCTCAACGGCCGGATGTAAACAGTTACCATGGTAATGATGACCACAACTCGTACAGAACAACTGTTCCGTTATGTTACCAACAATGTTGCATACTATACAGACTGCTTCGTCACCCGCTGAAAGAGATGTAATATACAATGTATCCACTATAATATCAGACACAACATGTATAATGGTATATGCTCTAAACATACAGTACAAACTGTTCTACCCTCTAATATTGAACCTGTGTACAAATGCCTTAGGCAGTGACAAAATGCTACTTATACTTCAACAGTTTTAATTTAAATAGACCTGCTTTATTTTTTCCACTGTAAAAGTCTTTGTATTTGCAAGTGTTTTATTTTGTGATTTTGTGATTTTCTATTTTCTATTTTTCTACTGTTAATGTCTTTGCAAGTAGTTTATTTTGTAATTATCCAATTTTCTATTTATTTCAGATTTTAAATTCACGAGTGAGCATTATTTTATATAAAATCACTGTCTGCTTGTTATTTTAGCGAGTTTAATGAATCTTCAAAGTGCTTTAATTGTGAAAATAAAAACTTCACATAACATTTAGGTGAAGTTTTTATTTTCACAAAGCACTTTTAAAAGTGACCATCCCTTCAGTTGGAAAATTTTTCTTATCAAAATGTAATTTCATCATTCCAACTCTTTCAATAATGAAAGTGATTGAATTTCAACATTTACTGCTCAAAACTCTTCTGAATTTGATACCTTCTATTCAATATCTCAAAACTCTGATAAATTTCTAAAATAGAATAATGTACATGTTTTAATTCAAACAGCACCACTTGTCTAAGTTGTCTAGCACGCACAGAGCATTAAGGTTCAGACAGACCCGGAACTGTTCATTAAGACAGGCTCAAGTTCCACAAGCTGCTGTCCAGTTTAATTTTTCATCCAGCATCGCTGAAATTCACATCAATAAATCTACCAAAACAATGTACTTCTGTCAGAGATTGTTTATCAATAATGACTCTTTTTTTTTGAAATCCCTAATCTTTAAATAATCTATAGCTACATGGAACATATTTATATCTATAGCATGTAACAAATGATAAAGAAACCAATCATTTTTACAGACATGGATGAACCCTCTAAAGGAAGAATCTCTATAAAGCAGCCTGCTAATTACCAATTCTCAATAAAGAAGACTGCTAATTACCAATTCTCAATAAAGAAGTCTGCTAATTACCAATAGTCAATAAAGACAATAGAAAAAGAAGACGCAAACCAGTCAAAAAAGAAGTCTGCTAATTACCAATAGTCAATAAAGAAGACTGCTAATTACCAGTTCTAAATAAAGAAGTCTGCTAATTACCAATTCTCATTAAAGAAGACTGCTAATTACCAGTTCTAAATAAAGAAGTCTGCTAATTACCAATTCTCAATAAAGACTGCTAATTATGGTGTTGGGCCCAGTATTCGTGGTAGGTCAATAATTTGTGGTATTTTGACAGTATTTTTCTGTCCCCATTGCTCACATCAAATAAAACCACTGAAGTAAACCAAACTGTAAATATGTTCCAGTTGATGTTTTCCCTTGATGTCCGTTATGAAAATTTGGTGTTCTTATACCTTAAGTGTTGCTTCAGGTACTCCCAAAGCAAGTCTGAACATTTTTATTATTATTGAAATGATACTTTTTTAAAACTGGTACTGGAAGAATAGTTGACTTTTTGTTTATATATAATCAACTTATATTGATTCACAAGATACAAAATATAATTTTAAACAATATTCAGAAATATCATATGGGACACTTCTGTTGAAATGTAACATTTTGGCCGACCCACGAATTCTGGTGCACAAATTCCTGTGACGTCAAAGGTCAACACACTTTGTATTTTGGAAGCTGTGTAAACAATTTGACACTAAGCATAAATAAAGAAAGTCGTATGTTAAATGTAAGATGTTCTTGGTCATAGTTAGGACTTGGTTGTTTCTTTGTTTAATTTATTGTACTCCGTAGTGTTATAAAAGGTTCTAATTACCACGAAAACTGGGCCAACCAGCATACCATTTCTCAATAAAGAAGACTGCTAATTATGAATTCTCAATAAACGCTATAAAAAAACTGCTGACTACAAATTACCAATGCAGTCTTTTCTTTAACAATTTAAGAAACATTTTTCCCGTATCAGTAACTGCTGTCAAAAATATACATCTGTCAACAAAAAATGAACAAGCGCTGTAAAAAACAAATTACTACATATGTTTGACAGATTGATGCTGTTGAGAATCTTGAAGACAATTTTTCGTGACCTTATCTAAAATTTGAAGGAGAAATTTCATTTAGAAAGTGCTTTCATCTATTGTTTCCATCATCTCACGATAGCAGATGTTATTGTCAGAAGTGACAACATCCCCGTGGCGTTTCAACTCAATGATACACCAGATGTTACAGCCAGGAATAACTTATCAAGACTTTGTACTTAAACCATGAAAGCATCGCCATTTTCTGAATCACTGGTATAAACAGCCTGTGTGTATCAATGTCTAGGACTACATAAAATATATATATTAAAGTAACAGCTGATTATCTTATGGTAAATGTGTATCTTATCTACCTCAATAAATGACTTTCCCAGAGTTAAGCCCACACAATATAAAATCACTCACAATTGCTAAATATTTGCACTGAAACAGTATTGTCATTTGATGTAGGGATTGGGAAAAAGGAGTTTCGGGAATGGGGAAAATTTCAATTGATACTATGGTTTGCTTCACCATTTAAATGCATTGATGAGTTATTGCCATGCAATATGGAGTCCCCTACCAGTTTGGAGCAATCTATAATATAAAGAAGGGTGTGCACATTTATGGTATGGTAATACAAAGAAAGTGCTAAGGTTATGTCACAGTTCATCTATTTTTGTTTATGTGTACATGTGGACAAAATAAAACTAAGGTACAAAGCCAAAGTGTGACCTTGACCTTGGGAGTAGGTGGCTGGGTGTTGTTTGTGAAACATCCATAATGATACCTGGAATAATTGTGGAAAATAGACCGGAAACAAAACAGCATTTTGTCCCAAGTGTGACCTTGAACTTGGAAATAGATGGTTGTTGTGCACGACCAATCCTTGTGGCATAAGCAACAATTGAGCAAGGTTATACCAAAATCGGTCAGTGCATGTACAAGATACAAATTGGAAAACAAATTGCATTAGCCCGTAGTGTGACCTTTACCTTTGGAGAAGGTGTCTTGTTGTTGTTGTTTAACCATTGTGTGAAGTTATATCAAAATCAGTACATGCATGTGGAAGATACAGACAAGAAAATAAACTGCAGACAGACGGACTAGCGTAAACCTTTAGTCCCTGAACAGGTCATATGACCGATAGGGGAGTTATAAAGCCTGTACATTGTCAATTCTTTACAAAAAAAATAAAATTTTAATTTCCTTCTGCCATTTTATTCAAAAATATAAGTGCAGTTTACAGTAAGCCTTCCAAAAAGCAATCCATCAATCAAAACAAGTATAGTAAAGCAAATTGTAAATACCGGAAGTCTATAAAAAGTGTAAAACAAATAGGTTTAATGAAAATTGTGTGCAAGTTTAAAAACATCCTACATGAGACATGTACAAATTACAGATGAATTTCCAAGTAATTCCAAAGCTCTGAAATTACTCCTTCTTACCAACTGCTGCACCCATTTTCCTCCAGCCTTCTGGGTTAAAAACAACTCTCACCTCGAAATGTTTTAGAGAAAGACAAAACGGTGCAATTTTATGTTAAAAATATTTTACTTTAAAAAAACAACCTCTGTAAACCAAACCCGCAAAACCTACATTAGTAAACACACAAAATAATTTACCTGTGGAATCTGTAAGAACAATACAAAAACAGAATTCACGATTAAAAGTGTATCTTTATAAGAAAGTGTTAGCAATGAAAAAGAGCGGATCCATTTTACCATCCAGAACAATTTCTTTTCTCAGCAAAAGTTTTCTCCTTATGAAGTAAATAAACTCAGTATTAAGAATATTGGGCATAACAATACTTTGTTGTTCAATTCAAGGACTTTGTGTAAATATCAATCAACAAAGCAACTAAAAGATACCATGGCTTTGCACCTTGCCGTCTACATTGATTTACATACAAATAATGCAGATCCAAGGACAATTTTGTGTGTGCAGAACTGGCATTTTTTCCTTAATGTTAACTTTTCCTGCATGGACAAGGTCTTGTCCAGGGCCTCTCAAAACCATGTCACCGTTTTCTGGGCTAAACACTCATTTACACCAAATTATAGGAATTTGGACAGGATTCGGCAAAATTTGTTTAGCCACATTTGGCGACAGTGACAAATCGTAGGAAAGGCCCTAAATGCGCAAACTTTCTTATCATAAACATAAATTTTATGAAAACTCTGGAGTTAACAAGTACGTACCTATTGTTTGGGCCTCGTCTGAGTGCTCTGGGCATAGCAAGGAAAGTGTCTTTATATCCTGAAGAGGAAGTACATAGCCAATGAGAACATTTTCTTTGAAACAGGCTTTTTATATACATGAAGGCAGTTCATCTGATGTAATATTTCCTGTACCCCACTTCAGAATATGCAGGACAATTCTTTATCGCAATATAAAGTTGTTTACAATACCAGAATGACTTTACTATATAACAAGAGCTTCAAACTTTAATCAGTCAATTTTCTTTTCCTGCCTTCATGGAAAACTGCAATTGACACTAAAACTGGTTCATTTTTATCAGGGAACTTATTCAATTTTATTTCATTGTAAAAGCTGGTTCTGCAAGTTAAAAGTTTGTCAATAATTTAGGAAACTGCAGTTATCATAATGGTTGAAAGTTTACCTGGAAGCAACCACCCCCTGAAGCACATGGATAATGGAAAATTTTATTGCAATGCGGATATCTGCAGTTGATCGTAGCACCAAATCGTGAACAGTAGCTGCATCGCTGAAATTGAAAAAAAAGACAGTAATAGCCAAATAAACTCCATCAAAATAGGCTCAATCTAATACAAATACACATGCAAATTTCATACTAGTGTAGCTTGTGTTTGAAGTCTAATGAAACTTTATATATTGCCCTGTTTTTTGCCTAAAATATGCTGAAAAAATGCAAAAAAATTACATTATCTTAAATGCAGCTACATTAAAAACCATATATAATGACTCAACAAACTGCATTCTTTCTATATTTAAAATGAAAGTTATATACATTGTATTGCTATAACATACTGTTGACACAAGGAACACATTGGTCCCCCGGAGTTCTTTATATGTATATGGAATTTACATTCTTGATTGCAAAACAAGTTCTTACGACTTACATTAATTGCTCCTGAGACTATCTCCAGATTTAATCAACCTCGTAGAGAGCGAGGGCAATGTGGAAATATCTGTGTCTTGCTCAAAGACACAACTGCTAATCCTGAGGTGAATGTGCTACAACTGCAGCTCTACAGATTTCCATAATGATATTTACTTAATGACAATATGTATAGCATCTTTTACTGAGCATATTTCATAGTACACTTCAAGCTCGTCTTCTTTCTTGGGACTCAACACCAGTTTCCATACTATTTCATTTATTTACAGGCAGGCAGTCTGACAAGCCATCATTCCTGGGAAGGACCAGAACCATCCTCTGTAAGACACTGCAAACCTTCTCACATGTGGAGTCAAGTCAGTAGCAGAGCTTGAACCCACGACACCCTATCACTGAGAGGTTTAATATTTTCAAATAAATTCCATAACCACTCACTTACAGAAGTGGAACCTTCAAGTTTGCCTGTGAAGATCATAATATGATTGCAAAATGATGTTCAACTTGCCGACTAAGATGTTTAAAGGTAAACCTGTGACTAAACTTCAAAGCAAACTCGGCTAAGTCTGAAATTCATTCAGTTTTCTTTTTGTACCAAATCACATAACATCACAAACAGATTTCAATGGATATACGTACTTTTGAGAGACCTGATACGACAGCTTTGTCGACATACTTGAGAACACAGTCTTCATTCTGAATCACCCCCTCCGACCATGCTGCACAGCAGTGATGCGCCCATGTGTGACCTACAGGTAACATTCATAAAAACATGGTTAAAACATACAGACGTCCTTATTTATCATCTAGACAGTAACTGAACCTAGCTTGCAAATAAACGTTTAATCCTCTATATACTGTTAATCTGTGATAAGATTCCCTTGTTTTAATAAAGTTTAAGTGTTTGCTCATCCCAGTTTTAGCACTATTTAGAAAGCCAGCCAATTCTGACTCAAGAGACATCTTCTTTCTTGCATAAAGACAAGCATGATCAATAAAAGCATACCATAACCATTCTTTTAACTAACTGGTAGCTCACAAACTAGCCCTTCCAAAACAAGAGCTGTCCCTCACAAGTGAGAAGCCCCCGGGGGGGGGCTTCCCATTTTTTTTTTTTTTTTTTTTTTCAAAAATTTTTTTTTTTATTTTTTAAATCCTTCCATGCATGACAGAGTAATCATGCATACATATTCAACTTTAAACACTAAGTGTGACCTGACCTGAGGTAGGGACTTGGGTCTTGCCTGGACACATCCGCTTGAGTGTAACATTTTTGCCAAGTTATTTTAAAATCCTTCAAAGCATAATAAAGTCTAGTCGGGGCGGGGGGGGGGGGGGGGGTATGTGGTGGGTTTTATTACCTATGGGTTTTATAAATGTCGACTGGACCTTGGGGGGGGGGGGGGGGGGGACTGTTTGGTGGCTAGGGGGACATTTGTGCCAAATTAAAATCCTTTAAAGCAGACAAAATTACAGTGGGCCGGACACGAATGCGTGCATATATGCATATATAGGAGGAATCCATTACCTTCAAACACTAGTGTGACCTGACCTTTGAGGTAGGGAGGGGTCTGCAGCGACACGCGCTTATGTGCTGACTTGTGCCAAGTTATTTTAAAGGGGGGGGAGAAAAAAAAAAAAAAAAAAAAAAAAAAGGGGGGGGGGGATCCTTCAAGCATGACAAAGTTACAGCCCGGACACGAATGTATCCAAATATCATATATAAGGAATCCATTACCTTCAAACTCTAAGCTTGGGAGACTGGTCTTGCGGGGGGGGGGGGGGGGGGGGCGGGGGGGGTTGTTTTTTTTTTTTTTTTTTTTTTTTTTTTTTTCTGGTTGGGGGGGGCGGGGGGTGGGTGTGTGTTTTGGGGGGTGTGTTTTTTTTTTTTTGTTCTTTGTGGTGGGTGGTTGGGGGGGGGGGGGGGGGGGGGGGGGGGGGGTTTTTTTTTTTTTTTTTTTTTTTTTTTTTTTTTTTTTTTTTTTTTTTTTTTTTTTTTTTTTTTTTTGGGTTTTGGTGTGGGGGGGGGTTTTTTGGGGGGGGGGGGGGGGGGGGGGGGGGGGGGGGGGGGGGGTTTTTTTTTTTTTTTTTTTTGGGGGCAAAAAAACCCGACTCCAGCTGGGACTCGAACCTTCTACCTATCACTTCCAAAGGACCAAAACGGATGCTTAAACCACTAGACCATGGAAGACAGTATATTATATTATAGAAAATAAACAAATTTAGCAACAAACATTAAAGCTTCAAAGAGGTATCTTTATGGCTTATCTCCAAATAACTCTGAACATGCTCTTTTACCCTTACTGTAAAAGACTTGGCCATCAATATTCATTCAAAGGGGTTCTCACAAAAAGTTCATTGACTGAATAGCCAACAGTGTAGATCCTCCAACCTCAAAGATATATTTGCTGATCATGATCTACAGTAGCTGCGTAGCCAGAATCTTTGCAAGCAGCAGGGTCAAGATTTACCACTCAAAAGATTTCAAACAAAACCAACTAAAACAAACCTGAGGGTTCGAACACAGAACTTAGTTCTGTATCATCTGGAAATCCAACAGTTGCAAGCTCATCAAATCCTTCATTCAGTTCATCATCTATATCTCGTCTTGGCGATCTGAAAGCATCTCTGTAAAATGTGTCTTGTAAGTTTGTGCATTGAAATTATCTATTTGGCAAAATAATTCTAACATTTCACATGTTATATAGATAACTTAAATTTATATTTATTTGTATCTATTCCTTCTAAATTCTTTTTCTTCTTCATCTATGATGTTTTCTCTCAGTCTAAGGATATTAATTTTAAATTAATTACAAACTGTGAAAGGTACATGATAATCACCTTTTGAGTGGCCCTCTATTCCGTCTGGAGGTGAGAGGTTTGGAGCCCTTGTCAACTGGTCTGTTTTCCATATCACTGCTTGATTTTTTCGCGGCTTTTATTAAAGCCGCTTGTCGGATCGGATTAAAGCCCGGAGTTGGGTCGTACCTGCAAAGCTCTCCCTGACCTAGAAGACTCTTCATACCACAGGCACAAAATGAGCAAATCTTCCCTCTGAAAATACACATGACAACACTTCAAATACATGTAAAAACATGTTGGAAAAATAGGCTGTAAAGTTTAACACATCTTTTTAACCATCACCCTGCTTTATCTAAAACAGGACAAGATCCCTGATCCCTGATCTAACAGCAGCTGCACAAACTGATCATGATCTGCGCTGGTCACACAGAGACAGAACCACTTGCCACCAGCAGGATAAAGGTTAAATATCAATAACATTTGGGTATATTTCAAATAATTCAGTGCCTTAGATTTATAGAATTTGTTTTTTAAGTTCAATTATGAAGAAAGCTCTGTAGATTATTGAATCACTCTCAGACGCTCTTTCTATATGTCACCACTCTCAAGAGAGAAATAGCAACAAATTTTTCAACGCTGCTATCCATTTATAACTGGCTGCCCTGAAGCATGTGTGGCATCAGTGTCTTTGCGAAAGGATACACCTTTGTACTTCGGCCGGGATTCTAACTTAGGACCTAATGATCCTAAGACGAACGTCTTAACCAGAGCTAATGAGCACCTTAAATGTAATACTGGATAGGAGAATACATAATTTACTTTACGATCACTAGTCTATTACAGGTCTTAGCTTTATAACATCTTTTGTTTGGCATTCCCTTAACAGTCAGGGGTGCAACTTATATAAGTTACTTTCAGGAGTTCGTATATTTTTCTTCTATTTTTTTATCATTAAACTTCATGATTATGAAATAAAATCTGTTACGCCACAACAAAACCTTCTTATGCATGGCCTTTGAAGTTGGACTTTCTTGAAGTCATCTCCAAGAGAATTTTGGCAATAAATCCATTATGTCTAATTGAAAAGTCATTACTGTCTGCTAACAAAACAGAACCTGCATTTCTTCCTTTTATCTAAAGGTATTAGCAGAGGTAGTCTGCTAGTAATGGATAAATTAAAGAAAAACTGAAATTTTGATGAAGTTATTTTCAGGAGCTGCCATTATTTTGTTCACCTGAACTTGCAAGGAAGTTAAATTTTTCAGCAAAGGGAAGTAATTTTATTTACAAACTGCTTCAATTATAACTTTCAAAATAACTTCAGTAAGTTACACCTCTGACTGCTTAACTGTAACAGTTTAACTGATATCAAATCTGGTGTAAGGAAACATTCCGACTTACATATCTTGACTTTGTTCATCATCGTCTACATCCATATAACTGCAACCAAGACCTGAAAAAATAAACAGAATTCAGTACACAAAGTGATATCTACAAATACATCTATATTCATACTAGTTATTCATATCACTTTATCTGACCTAATTGTGTACGAATCTGGAGTAAAATTTCATTTTCCCTAATAAACATTCTTTGTCCTGTTTTGTGATTCTACAGAAACAAATACCTTGCCAGCAAGAATTTTTTTAGAAAAACAAACAAATAACTAAGGAAAACAAACATAAGAATTTGAAAGACCCTCACCTTTTCAAAACTTGTTTCAAAAAGCTGCTATAATCTTCTCATCAAATGTGTACTTAATCTACCATAAAGGTAGGAACAGTTTGTAATCTACCGTTAAATTCTCCTACCCATTCTAGAATACCGAAATTTAGATAAAGAGATTAATTGGCTAAATGAACTTTTAATTGTGTTTTAATAAACTAGCATGACTAGTTGAATACATTCAATTAGAGTGTCTGTGAATATAATTACATCAATATACTAATCACATATATGCAGGTGATCTGGCTCAAAACTTCTCAGTCTTACCTGGATCGGTTGGAAGATCAATATCAGGAGGCGCAAGAGGTTCCAGATCTGTGTTCAAGCTCGCTTCGGCATCACTGCTGATTGTGGGAACATCTGGTTCTATAAGTTCGAGCTCTGGTGGAGGCTGCGAGTCCTGGTCCACTGGCTGAGACTTTGACTTTCTAGCTTTGTCCTTATCTTTGCTCCTTAGGTAACAAAACAGAACCCTAACTAGGTTTTCATGTCATTTTTCTCTTGTGGATTTACACCTTTTCAAACAGTACTTCAGTTAGGTATAAGCAGGCAGTTTCACCTAACTACAATTTTTGTGAAAGACCAGTAATACACTACATTCTTCTATGGCTCAAACCTGCAACTGCCTATCAGTGAGAGGTTCAGACAGAGACTTTAACCACTCCTTGAAAGTCTTGAAGCACATAAAGTATGAGTGTATGTTTACCATGACACTAACTTTACATATGATACATGTACCATGAGTACACCTTTAATTGAGTTCTAGTACACATATGTCATGTTTGATCAAAATTCAGACTATTCTTTATAAAACCCAGCCATCCTCCACACAAACAAGTGCTAAGTGGTACTCTGTACTCAACGCCACTTCATGCAATATCAGACTTGGAGTAAAAGTTCTGTGTTACTGTACATGTATCACCTTCCTTACTTATAGTTATGATAGTATTGCATCAATCCATTATATTACCAGTTGATAGAACTCCCCACACACCTGCAAATTGTTTATTGACAAAACTGACACGCGAGGACAAATTGTGTTAATTAGACTTTGTCACCTTCTAAAGGCTCAGAGCTAAGACACCTGTTCTTTTTATTATTTGTAATTTTGTGTTAATATATAATATACGTACAAGAACATGTATTCAAGCTCTTAAAAATGCGAATGGAAAACAGAATGGCCACAGAAAGACAGTTTCCGTGTATATTCACTTTTTGAATAAATTGCTTGAATGACATGTGTTTTCTAGCAAACACATGAATGCTCAAATCAAAAATATCTAAAAATAAATTGCTATTTTTACCCAAATTAAAGATGCCACTTTCCCCTTCTAGCAGTCACAATTCATGTCCAGATACATTGTACCATGCTACTTATCCTCAAAACTAAACCTATTCCCATTTTACTGCTATTTTGACAACAACATCTTAATAACTACATACAGTTATATTTCTTGCATAACTTACCTCTTCTTTTTCCCAGAACTGCCATCTTTCTTCTTTGTTTTTTTCTTTCCAACTGGTTCTTCATAGTCTTCAAACGATGTGGCCGAGTCAGAATCATCCAGAGTATTTGACTTTGAACTGTAAGATCGTATCTGTGACAATGAAAGCTTTAATCTGATTGGCTCTTTGTGTTCAGGTTCTAAGGGTGGGGCTTCTAAGACTGGGGGTGTTGTTTTAGATTTCTTCTCACTATCGGAATGTTTCGACTTCTTGTCTGGAGATTCGTTCTTATGTTTACTCTCCGACTTACTCTTTCCAGAGTCTGACTTTGATTTTGACGACTCTCTAGATTCAGATTTGGACGTAGACGAAGGCGAATCTTTAGATTTAAACACTGATACTTCAGACTTAGGTCTTTCACGTGATTCACTGCGAGATGATCCAGGTGCTCTTTCCCTCGATTCAGACCTGCCATGTGGCATTTCTGTGCGCGAGTTGGATCTAGACAACACTGGCATCTCCATGCTACCTCGCTCTCTTGAATCACTACGAGTTCTGACAGATGGGGTAGAGCTTGGATTATCTTGAGATGACATTTTAGACTCCATTTGTCTCCTGGCAGTATCTTTACCATCTATAAACAGATTTAAGATCAGTACTTTAAGTTGAGTTATTAAAATGAGTTCCAGTAACACTTTCTTTGGTAAAAGTGATATAATTACATTGTACCTTGAAAGCAACCCTCATTTTTTTAAGATAGACACTAACTATTGATTTAAAGTTCACGGACCACTTTCAATAAACTGATATAGTAAATTAATTTTACTGGTAGGGTAATGATACAACTATGCTCCATTCAGTCTAAAACAATGTTGACATATTTATTTCTTTCATATTCAAGATCTTTTACAAAAAGAGTTGCCAGAAAGCTTTTCTTTTTTATGCAACATCATTGAAAAAAATACTGTGCCATACTTCTTACATGTATATCAATTTAAAACGCAAAGTTGGGAATGTTTTTGGACAAATAAAGGTCATTTCCGCCATTAAGCTTTTTCTTGGTAAAACCTCTTAAAAACGCCTGCTTGGTCAATTGTGATACTGGGGGCTCAAATAACAAGGTAGAGGCCACTAGACAATGGCTCTATATCGCTAAACTATCTTAGCTTTGGCCTAGTAGTTTCAGAGAGAAGTTATTAGTTTCCTAATTGTTGCCATAATTCAACCAGGAGGTCTACAAGGAAAATGCTTACAAGTTTATATAGCTTCATGCAAGGAATATCCCTCAAGTCTCTCCTATCATTGGCCCAGTGGTTTCAGAGCAAAGTTTTCGCTATATAAACATATGTAAAATCAAGTGACCACCCCCACTCCCAGGGAGGATTAATTTTTGACCAAAGGGGTTAATGATTGAAATGAAAAATCTTAGTTTAGAGAGTCTGGTCTAAACGAACAGTCTGCATTCAATAAACTCACATACCAAATACAATTTAATCATCTAGGACCAAATAATGTGGTTTAATAAAGAAGGTTTTTCAAGTATTAATTACAATAAACAAATTACACATGTAAAACCAAGTCAACCCTTAATGCGGGTTGTCAAGCTTTTGACTCAGGGGTCATAAATTTTTGACCAATGAAAGCTTGAGTAAAAAGGTCCAGTAGACAATGCTACATGCTAAATATTAAGCTCTAAACATTGTGGCGACTTTTAGAGACAAGATTTTTTAAGTTTTCCGATCACGGGATGGCATATTTAAACCTTTTTAAAACCAAGTGACCCCCAGTTGTAATTACGGCTGATTAGATGTTTGACCTTTAATTGGGGAACATTAATTATAAACAAATCCAGTTTGATATTTTGCAAACATTGCGCTAGCCAATTACTTTTAATTAGTAAAGTTGCTGCCATAAAAATATTTTTTTTGAAAGCTTTTAGAATATAAAAGAAAAACTCTTGAATAGTACGATTTCACAGCTAAGAAGAAATTTGTCAAGTCACTTTCAACTATCTGTTGCAATGGCTTCTTACCAGCGTTCATTAACCGGCATGAAAAAAAAAAGAATGGAATGTCTTTGGACGAACTTGATTGGATTGAAATAGCTCTGCATTGGTTTTAGCAAATTAAACAACACAGGACTGCATTTAAAATCTCATTAACATTGGATACCCAGTGGTTTTTCAAAGGCCCCTAAGTATAGTAGTACCTTTCTTTGGGAAGTGAAAATTGTGGACCAGGCAGGAGTGGATACCCCTCCCTATCACTCCGAAAAAAGTGGCTCCAACATTTTTCAGCCCAGTGTGTGTCCTGGGTAAGTGATCCTAATAGCTCAGTCTGGCACTTTGTGCCAGGTGAGCTAATAAAAAGAATAATTGCCAAGTAATAACCAAAATATATGGATCTGTAATATTCCCACTGAATATAGAGAAAGGATGTGAAAATGTTTTTGACTATCCTAGTCAAACATTGAAAATCCTCCTTTTCTGTAAGTGTATTGTATAATCATCTGTCAGTATAACAAATATCATACATGCTTTGAAAGCATCTGCTATGTGTACAAGAGCGTAATTCTTCGACATTATTTAATATGTCCATTTTGAAACGTATACATATATGATGTATAACTTCAAAATGTCAAAGTGCAAGTTATTAAAATCTGGATGAAAGTTCTGTTCTGCATTAAAGATTTCTTAGACCTGTTTTTTTAGAATTTGGTGCATTTGTTGGTATGTGCAAATGACATAGCTGGGCTAATGCTAGAAGTATGTTATACTTTGTTTTATAACTTTACAGCAGTTATGTGTACATTTTCATGGTTACAGAGATGTACTGTACAGAAGGTGAAACATAATTACCTGCCATCGTCACTTATAAATCACAACATCTGAGCATTTTCACCATTCTCCAAATAAAAACCTGAAATGAAGTTGATAGTGTATCTGAGTAAAAGTATTAAAAAGATGAACCACTTTACGAATAAACATGATAAATGAAAAATTTGTACATGTACTCGCTATTTCCAGCCAACAAACTTAGCCAGCCTCCTCACAACACACCATTAAGTTAAAAGTAAGTTACTTGGCTTCAGGACACTTTTTGGTCCAAAATTCAGCATAATTTCACTACAAATAAAATGTATATTTTCCCCCTATTTTTGACAGAAACTGAACAATTTAATTATTAAATGAACTGTTTGCTAAATGTTAGAACCGTTTCTTGGAATAGCTGATATATTACATGTGACCTTGTCTGCCGAAAATCACAGACTTCTTTGTCAGCTATTTTTGTGACCACTGTTTTTGTTGTTTTTCAAAGAAAATGGTGTCAAGAAAACTGAAAAAAAGATATTATTACGATTTTTCAAGTTTAAAACAGCATAGCATTTGTTTACATTAACCATGTATTGACTATTCCTGAGCTTAAAGCAATCATCTGAAAAAGTCGTAATTTTTTTAAACACGGATTCTGTCTTGCCAAGGTTTTTTAAAACTAATAGATGGGATGGGATGGATGCATGAACAGACCTTGCAGGTACAATGTACTGCACTTTCAGCTATTAACAACAGGTGAACGTCAGTGCAGAAAATGTTTATCTGCAAGTTTGGAAGAGAAACTCCAAGGAAATAGTGAGACTGAATAAGAGTTAGAGTATAACAGTGTTGTATACACGAGGATATTTAAAGGTTAAAACAACTGCGTATGTGACTCAGGGATAGCTTGAGGGGTGCAGGCAATGCACGACCCCTCAATTTTGTGTTGTGGACAACAACAAAGGCTGGTCCACATCATCACCGTATCTGGATATTAGAATGAGTCAAGGAAATTCTTTCATTTTAAGCAGCTGCTTCAGATAATAGTTGATAAAACTCAGCTTAGTCTGTAGTAAATCCACCAATGTCTCAGGCTTTCAAAGTTTTGTCCATCACTTGATCTAACCGTCAAATTATTTTGAGCAAGACTGATTCACCTTGCCAAGACTATCAAACTTTTTCCTAACTTATATGGTCAAGGCTATACAATTTAATATAATGAAGTTTTCTGGTGTTTTTACTTTCCAATTCAGTGAGGTGTACATGAACCAAATAATGTTCCTGCTCTGAGTCAGATGACATGGCAACAGAATAAATAACTTTTTTTTAAAAAAGTAGGTCAATTCTGAATATCAAAAATTCACTACATAGTCCTTGAAATGACACGAAACAAAAGTATGACACTTGCAAAGGCATAGAGACATCTAGCATACATTTGGAAAGCGGCCGTGAACCTGGTCGATATGAACAGGTCCGTGAAATTTAAGAAGCGTCCCGTTCAACTTTGTTCGAAATTCTGCACAACAAATGTAAGCTTCAAACTACATGCACACACTAAAACATTTATACAGATCAATACAATGATTTTAAATCTCGACATATGTCATACCTGTTACTTGGAATTACGTTGAAAAACGCGGAAAATGCTGAAAAAAATCCGTAGGTATTGCTGTAATTAATCGATGACTGCCATTTTGGCGGTTCTAAGGTTTCGGTGTTAATTAAAAAATAAACAAATAGTCCCAAACGAAAGTTTATTTCAAGAAAATTACAATGAGGCTGAGTGCAATAAGAAGAAAGTTTGTTAAAAGAAAATTTATAACATCCTTCTAAGACCAATGCTTTTATGATATCAACTTTGATTTAAAGAAATCTAGAACGGAAAAATGTGGGTCACGCGGAATGATTGATCCGGTTAATTGCGAGTGATGCGGTTTCTAAGGGAAGTAACTTTGATTGGGTTCACAAAGGATAGGTATGTTTGTACCACAAAGGATAGTTTAATCTACGGAGGGCACGCACCTTTCAGTTTATAAAACCCAGACTCATTGTTGAGCGTTAGCCATTTCCGTAAAAGTAAAAATAGTGAAGTTAAATATGAAATTTTAATATTCAATTGTTAACAGTCGTTAATATTTTTTCCTGTATATTGCCGACTGAAAATAAAACTTAACATTAAATTTTGTTATAGAGTATTCCTGATTGTATTGTGCTGTGTTGTGTGTTTTTTTAAGATCTGACCGATGTTTCAGGCCAATAAAGTGAGAAAAATAATAGCACTATGGGTCGATGGTTTCTTAGTTGATAGTTCTTAATGTTTTATATGGTTCATAATATATTATAAGTGACCGCCAGCTGTGCAGTCGGTTCAAAAGCTAAAAGCTAATACTAACAATCATCATCACCGTCATCTGTATTAAAAGTCAGCAAGGTAGCAATCAATTTCAACATCAGCTCATGCAGGGATCGTATATCGTTAATATAATAAATCATGGCTCATGCCAGCTTTTTAACCGTCGGCAATACACATGTTGACGTCTGGTGACCTGACTGCGGCCGAGAAAATAAAAGAACTCGGGGAAACCCACTTGTCCGATCTTATGACTACCTACCATCTCAAATATTACCCAGGACGTGGATCTAGTGAGTACTCTTTGAAATAAGGGCATACAATCAAAAACTTAAAAGGCTACGTACAGTTGAAAATGTACCATGTAGAGCAACACGAATTGGAGGCAACCTGAGTCGGGATTGAATTGTTATACATAGTAAAAAGTAGTGTATATTAAGAGTTGAATATATATGTATATGCTACTAATGGATTCAGAATAAATGAACTAATATAGGTTTATTTGTTGGAGAGTACATGATTACGATTACTTTTACCTCCGAATCCTGCAAGCTAAAAGTAGGTAACCAGCAAATTGCAGGGAAGAATTATTTAAGACTGTCACACAGAAGCTGTAAAAAGTCAATTTAGAGTACCATTATCATTTTGAATACTCAAATACAGAATGATGAATTTACGGAGAGAATGATGGCAGAATTATGTTCTATTAACTCTAAAACAAAGTTGACTTAACTACTATGTATATGCCTTTCATATTTTTAATATTTTTGTCGCCTTTTTAACGAACGAGCGTTGCCAGACAGTGTTTACTTTATTTCAGTGCTATATCTAAAACACATACATTTTAGCTAGGTAGTAACTCATAGTTTCTTTGATTCATATGCAAGTAAATTTGAAACAGATGTTTTTGCGTTACAAAATTCGAATACAATATCATTAACGGTGTTTATATATACTATATTTATTTCAAGACCAATCATTCAGAAATTTCAATATCAAAATCAAAGGATCATAAACTACCTGCCATAACCACGCGTGCTGAATGACGTCTGCTTTAAAAAGAACTTTTTACGTAAACTGCTTTTGCTTTCTTAAAGTCTAAGTAGTCCGACACGTTTGATATTCCTGTTGTCTCCAATAAAAACTTTTGTACAAAGAGACGTGCTAGTTCACTATGACAGGGGAAAATCTTGATTTCATACTATTACACCATATACGATAATTTCAATGAACACCCTTGCTATGGATCATTTGCAGGTTCTACCCTACAGCCAATCAATAGAAAAGCTAAATACAATAGCATTAATACGTGATGCGTTTTCCCTTATTCCATACGACTCAGCCTGTGACGCTAAACCCCGACCTTGGACAATACATAAATACGTACAATGAACGGCTAACCAGACACCGGTTTTTCTCCTTTGATTCCTTACAGCTGATGCATTTCACGGACCAGTTCCGAGACTGCTGTTCAAAGTCACGTGCGTTATTCTTTTTTTAGCTTCTAAAATACTTTAAAATAATTCTATATCCGCGCTTTTGATTCTAATCCTAGTAAGCCCACGACCACAGTGCATTGCCCGGTAAACATAGAAAAGCAAGGAATGATTAAAATCTTGACGATTCAAATTAAGATTTTCCTATGCCAATGCCAAATCACTTAGTTCAAGTTTTAAGTTTGTCAGACAAAGCACGCAATTTTGTGACCTTGACCGTTTTCTGTGAAGTGTTAAACCTTTTATGGCAATGCATAGAAAATATATTTCAGCTGGTCCAACTCAAAGTCGAATTCATATTTTAAGATCCTTTTATCCCCAATACTAAACAATCGTTGTAAAACGTATAGACCAAGCATACACATACATACTGAATTACTGGGTTCAAAATAACCAACCCTTTTGCAGGCACCGCGGATTTGTATACACATCAATAAGACATAAGAGGGACAATTTGAGACTACAGTAACAGGGCAAGGTATGCTTGCAGCGTGATCATGACTCCTCTTACACTATAAGAAATATAGGTTCTGCAGATTGATATTTGACTGAACTTTCAGAAAAAACAACATCTATTACTAGATAAAGAGGTGTTTGAGTGAGCACGAACGTTATCCTCGCTACAATGAGGAGGGGGATGTCAAAACAAATATCAAGTGGAAACTTTGCGTAACAGTTGTATATCAACTTTACTGTGATTTAACAATGCATCAGAGGACCACCACCGTCACCTTGTATGATAAACAAAGGGGTTGATTCGCTTGAATGGTCACGATCTAAAAATCCAGGTAATAACAATCAGGGTATAACTGATAACGAGGTCACGTTAAATATAACGCTGTACTAGATATTGAAATCAGACGCGGACCATTATAAAAATGGAAGTTTCGTCGCTAGGTAAGTTTATTTTAACCACATAATTCAAAGTATAAATTACAGGTAATGCACGCACAAGTACCTATAACGGCTGTTTAATAATAACTGATATAATCTTATCATGTTTTGGCGTTTACAAAACTACTCTGTTGTTTTCGGTGAGGAAGACCATTACACATGCATATGCACCTTATCCGCGCACATGTGTAGGTACCTTACCATAACATACCATATCCGTGCACGTGCGCGTTAAGTACATTGTGTATACTGTACATGCGCACATGTGTAGGTACCTTACCATAAAATACCATAATCGTGCACCTAAGTATGTACTATACGGTACCTGCGCACATGTGTAGGATCCACATCACACCGTACTTGTGCACGTGCGCAGGTATAAGCGCATAAAATAAGAAAATTTTGCATGTGTAGAGCAACGGTACTGTTTATATTGAAAGCTGGACACTTCCATTTTTAGAAATTTAGCAGGCAACTACATGTACATATATATTTGTGTTACAGATCCGAAATTAAAAGAATTGGTGAATGCTGCTGCAGCCGTAAAGAACAATGCATACTGTCCATACAGTAACTTTAGAGTTGGTGCTGCTGTTTTGTGCACTGATGGTTCCATATACGCTGGTAAGTGCTAAAACTATTTGTTTTCACACGCGTCCTTTGCATACATGTATTTTGAAGTTAGAAGAGAATTTGTTTTTAAACACGCCGTTACTTTCTGATAGCGTTTTAATGGTACGTAACCAGATTAATTCACGATACATGAAGTTAAAGATAAAACAAATAAAATAATCCGTTGTCACAATCAAACACATCATTCAACAACAGTCGGACACATACACACTATTGTGGACACAACTGTAGGTACAAAATTATAGTATTCGGTTGAGTCTTGGAACGGTCAGACACACCTGTCCGAACACGTCAACTTCTGCATACACAGAAGAGCAGAGCTGAAAAGCTCTTGTAAATCTATACTCACACAAACAAACACACGCTTATGAGCTCCTGCATTGCAGACACCGGTCTTGATCTGAAAATATGTTGTAACCCGTAATGCATTTTCCCCGTTATATCCCTCCAGGCTGCAATGTGGAGAATGCATCATACGGGCTAGCTGTGTGTGCAGAACGCAATGCGGTGATGAAAGCTGTGTCCGAAGGGAAGAGGAACTTTAAAGCAGCTGCAGTGTCATGGTAAGTACACTAAAACTCATAAGCACACGCCAAACAGTGTCAAAGTAGGTACAACAGACAGTGTCATAGTAGGTACAACAGACAGTGTCATAGTAGGTTCACCAAACAGTGTCATAGTAGGTTCACCAAACAGTGACATAGTAGGTTCACCAAACAGTGTAAAAGTAGGTTCACAAAACAGTGTCATAGTAGGTACAACAGACAGTGTCATAGTAGGTACAACAGACAGTGTCATAGTAGGTTCATCAAACAGTGACATAGTAGGTTCACCAAACAGTGAAATAGTAGGTTCACCAAACAGTGTCATAGTAGGTACAACAGACAGTGTCATAGTAGGTTCACCAAACAGTGTCATAGTAGGTTCACCAAACAGTGACATAGTAGGTTCACCAAACAGTGTCATAGTAGGTACAATAGACAGTGTCATAGTTGGTACAACAGACAGTGTCATAGTAGGTACAACATACAATGTCATAGTAGGTTCACCAAACAGTGTCATAGCAAGTACAACAGACAGTGTCATAGTAGGTTCACCAAACAGTGTCATAGTAGGTTCACCAAACAGTGTCATAGTAGGTACAACAGACAGTGTCATAGTAGGTTCACCAAACAGTGTCTTACTAGGTACAACAGACAGTGTCATAGTAGGTTCGCCAAACAGTGTCATAGTAGGTTCACCAAACAGTGTCTTACTAGGTACAACAGACAGTGTCATAGTAGGTTCACCAAACAGTGTCATAGTAGGTACAACAGACAGTGTCATAGTAGGTACAACAGACAGTGTCATAGTAGGTTCAACAAACTATGACACTGTTTGGTGAACCTACTATGCATTTGATCTGGAAAAAATGTTGAAATAGAACGTTTTAGTAGGTTCACCAAACAGTGTCATACTATGATCACCAAACAGTGTCATAGTAGGTACAACAGACAGTGTCATAGTAGGTACAACAGACAGTGTTATAGTAGGTACAACAGACAGTGTCATAGTAGGTACAACAGACAGTGTCATAGTAGGTACAACAGACAGTGTCATAGTAGGTACAACAGACAGTGTCATAGTAGGTACAACAAACAGTGTCATAGTAGGTTCACCAAACAGTGTCATAGTAGGTTCACCAAACAGTGTCATAGTAGGTTCACAAAACAGTGTCATAGTAGGTTCACCAAACAGTGCCATAGCAGGTTCACAAAACAGTGTCATAGAAGGTTCACCAAACAGTGTCATAGTAGGTTCACCAAACAGTGTCATAGTAGGTTCACAAAACAGTGTTATAGTTGGTTCACCAAACAGTGTCATAGTAGGTTCACAAACAGTGTCATAGTAGGTTCACCAATCAGTGTCATAGTAGGTACAACAGACAGTGTCATAGTAGGTACAACAGACAATGTCATAGTAGGTACAACAGACAGTGTCATAGTAGGTACAACAGACAATGTCATAGTAGGTACAACCGACAGTGTCATAGTAGGTACAACAGACAGTGTCATAGTAGGTACAACAGACAGTGTCATAGTAGGTACAACATACAGTGTCATAGTAGTTACAACAAACAGTGTCATAGTAGGTACAACAGACACTGTCATAGTAGGTACAACAGACAGTCTCATAGTAGTTACAACAGACAGTGTCATAGTAGGTACAACAGACAGTGTCATAGTAGGTTCACCAAACAGTGTCATAGTAGGTACAACAGACAGTGTCATAGTAGGTACAACAGACAATGTCATAGTAGATGTGTCATGTTGAATACACCACATAATGGCATTGTGCGTAGACCATACAGTGCCGTTGCAGGCACACCATACAGTGTCATGGTAGGCACACCATACAGTGTCATGGTAGGTACATCACATAGTGTCATGGTAGCCCACGTGTCATAGCAGGTGCACTACACAGTGTCATGTAATGCTAACCACACAGTGTCATGGTACGTAATACAATGTAGTGACATGTACATCAGTGCATGATATGTATGAATCGCACATTGTCAAAGTATGTGCACCATGCATTATTATGGCAGGTTACCATACAGGTCATGGTTGTACACCATACAGTGTCGATGTATGTAACCCATACGGTGTTGTGGTAGGTACACCACACACAGGCGTGGTTAGTACACGTACTACAGTGTCATGGCAGGTACATAACACAGTGTCTTATTTGGTACAGGTCACAGTGTCGTAGTAGGTACACCACACAGTGTCGTAGTAAGTACATCACACAGTGTCATGGTACGCACACCATACAGTTCCATGGTAGGTATACCATACAGTACCATGGTAAGTTCACCACACTTATGGTATGTCACCATATATTCTGATCCGTACACCAAACAATGTCTTGGTACGTACACAACACAGTGTTATGGTAAGTACACCATACATTTTTATGGGAAGTACACATTACTGTTTTTGCATGCATACAGTTTCATGGTAGATACACGATACAGTGTCATGGCAGGAAGATGATACGGTGTCAGGGCAGATACACCACACAGTGTATCGTAGGTTAACCATACAACATTCAAACAAGGACATTCATGCATGTTAGACACACCTACAGTGATAGGCAGTGTATACAGTGTCATTATAGTGTTTTGACAAGTGCATACAGTGTTATGTTAGGTAATGCACTGTTGCAGGCTATTAAGCAACACTTGTGACGTACTGATGCGTACCGACGATTTAGGCAGGTATATATAACTACTATTCCGCACATCTATCCAGTTTTGCGAGTACAATATATTGAATAGTATCAGTTATGCAGAAATTCTGACAGTGCATGCAAATTTTCGATTTATAGAGAACAGATATAACATAAATTGTTGTTATGAATGCAAAGACCTGATGCGCATTTTTTCCTCGAAAACGAGGCTACCAATGACAAATGAAATCGCATGAAGAATTGGAAGCAAAAATAATGGTAAGCCATCGTGTTACTGGAAAACGGAAGCCCGCAATCATTTGATTGGGAAATCACTCTGCCTTTTCCATAGCATATGATATTTTGTTGTATCACGAATGTAATGGATTTTGAGATATATTCAATAAAAAAGTAATGTGACAGGTACCGAGAACTTGGCTCAACGACTGATTGCATTAAATAATTTAACAAAACTCTTTGAACATACTCGCTGAATTGTTAAAATTTGTATTTTCATTTCAGTGACATTAAAGGTGATTTTAAAGGACCGTGCGGTGTCTGCAGACAGGTTTTCGCCGAGGTATTATCTTGATTGTTTGTCGTCTATATATCAATTTTCACTTTAGAATATTACTTTTTGTTTGATGGTTATACTAACACCGTATACAGTATACCGACTCCGGATTTTGCTTTTTGTTTCGCCCTTTCGGAGAAAAGGCGATACAAAGGGATCGCTTTGTCCGTCGGTCCGTCCGTCCGTCACAAAATTGAACGTTGGCTTTAACTTTGCCACTTCTTAATATTTCTTCATCAAACTTTCAAATTGTATTGACATGACAAATGAGTCGTGATGCCGCCAAATTCGACAGAGTTATGCCCCTTTTTGTACTGAGTTGCTGTCACGAAAACTTAACGTTGGCTATATCTTTGCCATTTCTTAAGATTTCTTCATCAGACTTTCAAATTGTATTGCTTATGACAAAAGGGTCGTGAAGCCGCCAAATTTTGTAAGTCAAGGTCATATCTGACAGCGCTATGCCCCTTTTTGTTCTAAATATTTGTTATGAAACGTTAGCTATAATTTTGCCATTTCTTAAGATGTCTTCATCAAATCGAGCTAAAATAAATAAGTATAAACTTAACTTTTAAATTGTATTGCTTATGACAAAAGGGTCGTGATGCCGCCAAAGTTTGTAAGTCAATGTCATATTTGATTTACAAAAAAGTTCACAAATTTTTGGGTTACATTGTGAAATGCTAGATCCCCAAAAAGTAATTAATGGGAAAAGCCGATCTTTTAATTTATTATAATAACAGTTGCTTTGGAGAGATTTGTTTTGCATAGTTAAGCATGTTGTCTTGTAAACTTTTTGGTTATTCTGACAAAGTGTAAGAGGGTGACAGAACACCCATCTAGTTCTTTATATAAATGGAAATTCTATATGGCTATAACATACTCCGCATATTAGGAATACATTTAAATGGCCCCCAACGAGTTCTTTATATACAGAGTTTGCTGTAATTCATATATACATTGACTATGACTAAGATTTTGCATGTAAATCAAATTTGTGAGAAAGCTCAGTTTTCACCAAATGTTATATACAATTAATTTATCAGTATCAGCGGCTAAACGAAATGGTAAATTGGTAACTTTTCTGCGATTCAAATGTATTGCATCTGTTGAAGTGATTATGTATTATAATGTATTTTAGTTTAATTTGGATGTGGAGTTGTACCTAACCAAGCCGGATATGACATACAAGAAAGTGATACTTCGAGATCTTTTACCAATGGCATTCACACCACAAAGTCTTGAGGAGGAACGAATATAAAACATTATACGTGTATTCTTTTCAACTCGCTGGTCATTTCCACGAAAAGATATAGATGGAAGAGCCAGGTTTTTGACAAAATGTTAATTCTAAAGAACTGGATCTTCACTATAATGTGAATTATGCAGTAATGCTTTATTATAAGTCTTGATGATCAGTATGTCAATTTCAAAAACTTAACGTTAATGTTTATTACCTCAATGTACACAGATTTACGGTATGAACAAATAGCAGTTCAGCAACACAACATGCAATGTAATAAGCGCAGCCGTTGAACTTTATAAGTTCCCTTAGATCTTCAAAGGTTTTGTATTTGTATTATATTTAGAAAGCAAATATATGTATGAAGCTTTAGATCATTGTGTTCGTGTTCTTCTTTTTTGTTATAAAAATGATGTTGACTATATCACGGCCAAACTTAATTTCAAAAACTTATTTTATACTCCATTGCCTAAATATATATATTTTCTAGGGATGTAAACACGTAAGTGTCTTAGCTATGAACAAGAATGAAATAAGTTCTATCCTGTAAATCAAAGGACTCTAGTTATGTGATACTCTAGTTAGTAGACTGTTTATCTAGCCAAAATATTTACATATCATACTTGAAGTTGTTTAATATTTTCATTTTCTATTTTTTTATGTTTATTTTTGTTAAACATTTTTCTGACAGTCTCTGATGATCATTTTGAATTTACTGATACAGAAAAAGAAATTTACTGATAGAATAATGATAGAACCATGTTCTATTCGCTGTAAACAATCTTGACAGCATATGCCTTTCTTCCGTATGAACAAGGCAGTCTAAAAGACAGCTATATCCTCCACTCACATACGTTGAAGGAATAAATGTAACTGGGAGTAGTTTTTTCTTAGAGATGGCCAGAGTTTCATTCAACCCAATCAAGCGGTTTAGGAGATACTGAGTGGACACAAATTCAAGACTCAAACCTTTTAGTCCTTGAGCCAGTGTGACCGATTCATAGGTTATACCTATTGTCTCATTAAAATCCCTCAAAGAGCTAAGAAGCTAGGCAGACTCAAATGTTTGACCTCAAGTTATGACATTGACCTTTAGTCGGTGTGGCCAGATCATGGGTTCTACACATGAATTTGTTGAGGTAAACATTTGACCACAGTTTCATCAAAATCCTTGGAAGGGTTATAAAGATATGGCCCGGACTGGAAATTCAAGACTCAAACCTTTGACCTTAAGTTGTGGCCTTGACCTTGACCCAACATGGCCACATCATAGTTTTTTCTCATCGTTTTGAAATGGTGAACATTTGAATTGAGTTTCATTGAAATCCTTTAAGGAGATACGGAGCAAACAGGAAATCTTAGGTTTTGACCTTGGCCCACAGCCAGCGTGTCTGCACATCGTCTTGATGAGTTGAACATTTGACCTCAGTTTATGAAGCGGACAGGAAATGTTACGGACGGACGGAGACCATTTCTATACCCCCTCACCTTACGCGGAGAGTTGCCAGAAAGCCTTTCTTATTTTTTGCAATTTCATTAAAAAAACAAACATGTACTTACCGATTTAAAAAGCAAAGTTACGAATGTTTTTTGTTTTCCATTCTCCGTAAAATAACATCTACTTGTCAGAGTATTCCTGAGACTTTAAGTATGACGTCTAAACGTTTTGCACGAAATACACGTAGCAAAAATTTTCAAAATCACGGGCAAACAAAATGTGTAGAAAACACTATCCGTGTATACTTAATGGATAACGTATTGACACGGAAGGTAAGCGATATTTTTTTCTGTTTAGACTGACTTAGAAGCGAATACTCTATTTCTATGTTGGAAAATTTAATTAAAACTGTATAATCAAAGCGCTGAAAGCCTGTGTTGTATTTCAATGTCTTTATTTCTTGACTTCCTTGTCGGGAATATACGTAAATTATCATAATTAAATATCTTTAAAAGAAATTATTTTTTTGATCTGATCTGAATAAAGATGTAATCGGTCGTAAATAAGAAGGTTTTCAGTGAACACACATCACAAATTTTAAATTCAAATTACAAACCCCATATTTTTCCGTGATATGCATTGATGATTATCTTCCTTTATTAGCGTAAATTGACATTAAGGTAATACACTCCTAAAGACCTCGATAAGCTTTTTGTCCCGAGACATACAACGCATTACAAGAGTGTATCAAAAGATTTGGAGTAGGGGCATCACTACTGATTATGGAACTTTTGTTAGTGCATGTAATATAGGAACTACATTATACGAACAAATGAAAATGAGACACTGAACGGTTAGCTCAATCGGGAGGGCATTAGTACAACTTTGCAAGAGAAGTTACATGGGTTCGAATCCCGGTCAAGGTCCTGGTTTTTTTCCTCACCGTGTGACATTTGGCGCCTTCCAACTGAATGAAATTATTTTTTACTATAAAAATCTAGCTAACAATCGCTTTCAATTATACTAGAACTTGCGCCGACTATCTTTTTGAAAGGTAGTTCTTGTTTCTCTAATCTTATTTAATATCCATTTATATGTTTATGTTAACAATTACAGTTTTAACAAAATGTGAATCAGCTATAATAATGCTCTTTTGAAGGTTGTGTAAGAATCTGACATGGGGCGACAGAGAGACAAGGAACGTCGAGGCAGAAGCTACCGGTACACTTTCCTGAAAGATCATGGTGGTCTTGACATGCGATATGAGTTTCCCGCATCCATGGACAGGAGGGCACACATGGACGAGGAGCCACGCAGCACACATAAGATTAACGATTTATATAAGGCTGAGGAAACAGATAGTAACAGGTACCTTTAAATGATTCCAGAAGGCAAAGTGTCTGCCCGTCTGTTAATGCTATAAACTCTCCAGAACAAATAAAACTGCCACTGACAAAATAAATATTCATACAGTAATACAAATCAGATGAGTGATAATTCAATGAAACAGGGATTAAGCTATATATAACTACATGTAGTTTTGAATGTGTTTAAGCCAATAGTACTAGTATTTGGTAAAATATGCTATTGATATTACTTACCCAACACAATCTTACTTCTGTTTTTCAGGTGGGGTCACGGCGGATACAAAGAATTGTATCCAGATCAATTTTCCACAAGCAGTAGCTCTAGCTCTGAAGATAGACACAGGGATAGAGACAGGTACACGGTTACACTTAAATTATTTACCGTCTGAATGTCCCAACAGTCTATTTTAATGAGCAAAATAATTCTACAAATTATCCACAACAGTTACTCCCCTGTTCGTGCCAACACGGAGTAATGAATACGTTTTTAAATGTAATTGCAGCTATTGATGTGCACTGCTGGTTGGTTTTAAGAACATAGGTCATGTCATTTTATTAACTTTTAATGAATTAAAAGGGTCTGTCCTGCCATTTTCCACTGTCTGTAAATGCTATAAACTCTCCAGAATAAATAAAACTACCAAATGTGTCTAAGTCAACAGTATTAGATTAAGATATATTGATAAAATGTTATGTTAATATACAATATAACTTGCCCAACAACATTATTTTACAGTAAGTTTTTCTTCTGTTCTTTTTTTCAGGTGGGATCACAGTGGGTACAAAGAAATGTATACAGAACAACTTTCAAGAAGCAGTAGCTCTAGTTCTGTAGATAGTGAAAAAGATAGAAAACATAGAGACAGGTATATTGTTACAATTAAATAGTTTACCCTCTGAATGTCCCACCAGGATCTGAAATCAGAAAGATAGTTAAAAATATATCAACAACAGTTATTCGCCCTTACAAGTTCATGCCAACACGGAGCAACGTTTAAGTTTTTAAATGTAATTTCAGTTGTTCATGTGCACTATGTCTTATTATTAACGTTTAATACATTATAAGGGTCTGTCATACAATTTTCCATAGGTTGGATCACAGCGGGTACAAAGAATTGTATCCAGAACATTTTTCAAGAAGCAGTAGCTCTAGCTCTGAAGATAGAGACAGGGATATAAAACATAGAGACAGGTATATTGTTACACTTTAAATAGTTTACCCTCTGAATGTCCCACCATGATCTGTAATCAGAAAGACAGTTAAAACAATCCACAACAGTTATTCGCCCTTACAAGCTCATGCCAACACGGAGCAATGTTTAAGTTTTTCAATGTAATGTCAGTTGTTCGTGTGCACTATGTCTTATTATTAACGCTTAATAAATTATAATAGGTCTGTCATACAATTTTCCCGTGTCTGTAGATGCTATAAACTCTCCAAAATAAATAAAACTGCCCACTGACTAAATAAGTATTCATTTGTACAGTAATACAGATGTCTAAAGATTTACAGAAACAGGGATTAAGTTATACATAAATACTATTGAATGTGTCTAAGCCAGCAGTACTAGATTTAATAATATTAGTAAAATATACTGTTGTTATTACTTAGCTAACCACATAATATCAGAATGAATATTTTCTGTTGTTTTTTTCAGGTGGGGTCACAGTGGGTTCGAAGAATTATATTCAAAACATTTCTCAAGCAGCTCTAGCTCTGAAGATAGAGACAGAGAAAGAAAACATAGAGAACGGTACACGGTTAAACTAAAATAGTATACCCTCTGATGTCCAATAGGACCTATAATCAGCAAGATAGTTCACAAAATTATCCACAATAGTCACTCCCCCTTACAAATTCATGCTGACACCGATCATTTATGTTATTGCAGTTGTTCGTGTGCACTGGTGATTTGTCTTTACGACTATAGGGCATGTCCTATTATAAAGTTTTAATGAATTAATACTTCAGGGAGCAGCAGGGACTGTCGGGCAAGTTATTCAAAATCATAATACATGTATATGAGCAATAATTTGCTGAGCATTGGCACTTGAGTATGTAGATCATAACAGGTACACCATACAGTGGTTTGGTAGGTACACCTTACAGCATTCAAAAGGACATTCAGTGGCATTGTAGGTACACCATACAGTTTGGTAAGTGCCTTGATAGGTTCACGTACCATGCAGTGTTATGTTAGGTAGTGCACCATTGCATGCAAACTATTAAGCGACACTTGATTTGATTGGGAAATTTTTCTGCCCTTTCCATAGAATATGGTTTCTTTTGTATCACGTCTTTAATGTACTAATTTTGAGATATATTCAACAGAAACGTAGTGTGGTAGGTACTGCGAACTTGGTACAATGAGTAATTGCATTAAACACTTGATCAAAACTCTTTTAACTTACTCGCTTAATTTCTTAACTTTTTTTGTATTTTCATTGCAGTCACTTTAAAGGTGATTTTGAAGGACCGTGCGGTGTCTGCAAACAGGCTTTCGCCGAGGTATTATCTTGATTTTTTGTGGTCTTTATATCAATTTTCACTTTAGAACATTACTTTTTTATTAAGGTTTATACAGTAAACTCCATATATAACGAGTCCGGATAGAGCAGAATTATGGATATAACGTAAACATTCTGGGCCCGATTTTGTTCTTTCTTTATACAAAATGGAAATGCTATATGGTTATAACATGCTCTCGATATAAGGAATAAATTTGTATGGGCCCAATGAGTTCGTTGTATACGGATTTTATTGTACTTCATATATATTGAATTAGACATATCAAAGAATCCCCATGTAAATTAAATCATAGAGAAAGCTTTTTTTCACCAAATGTCTCACCAGAAGGGTGTCTTACAGAAAGTTTCGGATTTTTTAAATATTTATCTTAAATAGCTTGGTAATTAAACAAATACATCTACAACAAGAGTATGTTCATAGTGGTGTAAACTATGTTTCCATTGATTTTTTACCCTACCTTTGTTCGTGAACGAGCAACAAAACGTTTAAAATGTATCCTTTCTGTTTTGAATTCACCAATTTCTATTTATCTTTACAGTATATGAATTATTTGTATCAGTATGTTACAATTTCATGGCATCCCAACCGTGGCAAAGTGAAACACAAAGAAAAAAAAAGAAAAATGAAAAAAGAAATAACAACATGCCCACTAAGGAATATGACGCAATGCCTTAACATTTAAAGACAATAAGTTTTGGGGTCTTATTTTATTAGGACTAACTGTTCATCTCAATGTCATATTTTTGTCCTAGCCAATGTATTTTCACGTAAATTTAATATGTATAGGACGCATTGCCTAACAGCTGAATAGTTTCTAGTGGTATCACGGACTTCGATGGAATGACAGCCAGCAGGTGTTTTTAAAAAAAGTCCCACGAGCACAATTACCAGTAGCTTTTTTTACCAGGAAATATGTCTTGCCGACAGAAAGGACCTTAATTTGTACCAAAAATTACCCTAACTTTGTTTTTAAATCGATCAGAACATATTAGAAATATAGTACAGTTATTGTTTCAATGATATTGCAAAAATAAGAAAAAGCTTTCTGGCAACACTTTTTTTATGAAAAAAAATGACTTAAATACCAAAAACAGAATTATGTCAACATTGTTTATGTATCCTTTCCGCCAAATAATATCCTTTTTGCTGTTTCGTGGAACAGTGTTGTGGTGATTACAACGTTTGATTTTTTAAACGCATGCACCGCTAGAGAATGTAAACAAAACAAAAATCGGCAAAAAGTTAAAAGTTGGCTTGTTTTACTTGAAAACCACCTAATTAAAGAAAACTCAGGATGTCAGAAAGGAAAATATTATCGACAGTCACGAAAACTTTAATCAAGAATGTCATCAGACATACAGATTCCCACAATAAGGTAAACGTACTTAAATTTTCGTCCTTAAAATTATTCGAACCAGGTCAAGCTGATTTTATTTCGTTCATTTTCTAACAGGTGGTTGACCTTTTTCCAGTATTTAAATGTATTCATGATTTTAAAGGGAAGTACTTCGTTAAATGATGATGGTAAAAAGTGTTAACACAATTCCAAGTTCAATAAATTAACCTTTCAAAACACCCGCATCAATGGGTGAACTAATATGAAAATAGGCAATACCTATATCGGGCGAAAGCATAACAGGAATTTCATTTTTAGAAATGGTACGAATTTTCAGGGGACGCAAAATAGGTTCATGTTCCGAAAATTATTGGTCTTGAATATCCATGGAGTAGTGCAGCGAGGGTTGATTGCGTAAAGAAATGGTGCTTTTTATGGCGTCACAAGAAAGAGCATCAAACTTTAGGAATGTGTATAAATAGGATCTCTTTACATTTCAAAGTACAAAGCTGAAGTGTTGCGCTTTGAAACACAAAAATTGCTGACATTTAACGACAACAACAACAGAGTACCTGTATACGCAATTGGAAGTCTTCAGCAAATTCCTTTACCCTTCATTCTGCCGAGAAGTTATGATTGTGTACAGACAGTGCATCGTTATAAGTATGTTATCGTATCGTCCATGGGTGCGGACAAATTGAAATCTTCCATGGGTAATCGTGAATTCATTAATTTTATTGCTTTCAGTATTCAATTAAATACTCGTACATACGTTTATCTATGGTCGGGCTTTGCGCCCTTCGAGCTTTCGCCCGTATGAAAATAAAAATACCGTAATTTATGTAACCGTCTGAACTCAAATGTGATGAAGGTCAGTTGTAAAAACTGGGTACCTGCCGATAAACAGCATGCTTGGTTTTTATTAATTTATTTTAGCTCAATTGTGAAGAAAGCTTGAACTTGAAGCTTATCAAGTCACTCTCGCATCCACTTCCTGAAAAACCAGTACTAGTATTATATGAGGAGGTACAGTCTTGACCCCAGTGGGATCCTCCAGGATGAGATGCAGACACTTAAAGTTTTACATCACCGCTCCCCTCGGCATGCTTGTAAAATTGCATGTTAAACAGGCTGATGAAATTGTCTGATCTAGTTTTAAAAATGAGTTATTTTAAACATTTTACATTCTGTTTCAAATTTCTGCTGTAGGGAATAAAATAACAAGTGGAAAAAAGTCATTTTAAGAAAAGTGTCTGAAGTATACCCAATATATACCAATTACCGGGATATACTAATTACTGTGAATGATCGTTGAATACTAAAGCGTAGTTTACTTCTTATTTGCCATGTTTCAAATACTTTCCTATATCAAAACTATCAGAAAAATTATTTTGTTTCAATTGTTTGTGTTCATTTTGGCAAGCAACAGGGATTTTTAAAATTGTGCCCATTTTTTTTTAGATTGAATGATTATCTGATGACAGTTGGTCTGGAATTGACCTCCATAGCAAATGTTTTACAAAACACATCACTACACATTTTATATCAAAATGTTCAGGAAAAGACAAGCTGTCAGACAATAGTAAATTTGTTGTGGTAGAAACAAACTGGAAGAAGTTTCAAACATTTTTTTCCCAAGTTCACGGTAATAAGTGTATTCTAAGAAATGAAGATGACTGTCAACATGAATTTAATAAAACTTGCTTTTAATGCTTTATACATAGTTTTTTGTTTATGATTTTGTTTTTTTCTCGAAGATAAATGATGAAACTCTATTTTAAGGGCACAGATGTCTTCTGTACTTTGAATATTTAACAGTTAGACTCTTGGTAATTGTAATGCCCAGTATACATATGAAATGTTATTTGAACTAATAGGGTGAGAAAAAAAACCCTCAACATCACCAGAAACCATTCAGCCATTTTTTTTTGCAAGGTTTTTGGCACTTCTTCATTAATTTTACATATATTTTGCATAGCCCCAATGTAACAAAGTATACCTTTGTGTATTTTAAATTTGGTTTCTTCATAATGAGCTGTGCATTAACAAGAATCTGAGCTGTTTAAGAGGATTCTATTAATTTGTTTTCAAGAAAATGACCAGAATGTATTTTTTTGACAATTCAGAGTCACATTTTTGCAAGAAAACATGAACAATTCCAAAGTTACAAATTTCGTCAAGATGGCATTGTCATACTTCATGTGATACTTCATGTGTACATACACATTCCAAGTGAAGAAAATCATTTTAAAAAAATTTGGAAAGCCCAAACGGGCAATATTACCAGCCAATTTAAATTTAAACATTTAGATTTTTAATCAGTGGTGAGATTTTCATTCAAGGTTCTCAAGTAAAGTGATATCTAATTCTTCATTTTAGAGGGTAAAAGATGTGATTTGAACAAGATAAATTGACGTAATCTACTATGTGTCGGTTATACCTAATACAGAAAGTAAACATTCCACTAAGTATTGACTCACAAATATTGCCAAATGCATCAAATTCTACAGATTGGCGGGGAAAAAAGAGAGTTCCAACTATTTCAGATTAAATTATAACTATTTTCCCGAAAATGACCGCTATCACTAAAAGGTGGTGATAACTTTTCAAAACTCAGGAGAGGCCCCGTATAATATAGTGTTCACTGTTCATGTTCATGTAATTCATTAAGTTCTGATATATGTTCTAAAGCATGCAATAATGAAGATTATGTTGACTTTTTTCTCTTGCATAATATCCATTTTACTATATGTTTATGTTAACAACTATTGTTGAAACAAAATGTGAATCAGCTGTGTAAATGCTCTTTTTTGTCTGTTGAAGGTTGTGGAAGAATCTGACATGTGGCGACAGAGAGACAAGGAACAACGTGGGAGGGGGCAATCTGGAGGCAGCAGCTACTCTTTCCTGAAAGATCAAGGTCTTGACATGCGATACGAGTTTCCAGCATCCAGGGACAGGAGGGCTCACATGGATGAGGAGCCACGCAGCACATACTGGATGAAAGAATTGTATAAGGCTGAGGAAGCAGATAATAACAGGTAATAATAAGTGTTTCCAGGAGGCAAAAGGTCTGCCCTTCAGTTTTCCAATGTCTGTAAATGTTATAAACTCTCCAGAACAAATAAAACTGCCCACTGACTATATAAGTATTCTTCTGTACAGTTATACAGATATCTGATGCGTGATACTTCATAAATACAGGGGTTAAGCTTTACATAACTAGTATTGAATGTGTCTAAGCCAACAGTGTTAGATTTGACCAAACAATTGGGCAAAATATACGGTTGATATAACTTACCCAACAACATAATTTAACAGTAAATGTTTCTTCTGTTTTCAGGTGGGGTCACAGTGGGTACAAAGAATTGTATCCAGAACATTTTTCAAGAAGAAGAAGCTCAAGCTCTGAAGATAGAGACAGGGATATAAAACACAGAGACAGGTACAGGGCTACACTTTAAATAGTTTACCCTCTGAATGCCCCATCAGGATCTGTAATCAGAGAGACAGCTCCATAAATTATCCACAACAGTTACTCCCCCCTTTCAAGTTGCAATGTATGAGTTACGTAGATCCTTTAACAACGACGTCACCATCTTATCAAGCTGGCTACTTACTCTTTTTATACAATACACAAAATGAATGACACTCTTGACACTGATTGGCTTTATGCAAATGTATTAATTACGTGTATAATCTTTGCAAATGTCAATTTCAGAAGATTATCAAATGATTGATTTTAAGTCTTTAGTGTTTATCCGTGTCACTTGCTTTTTACGTGGTCACATGGTACATTGTAAAAGCAGTGATTTCAGAGTTAAGCTTTTGAATAATTTACATCACTGTGAGAAGTTTGAAAGTATTATAGTGACTTTCGATCATTGTTTGATAATGAACTTCCCTTAAAAATGTGTCAGTCAACAAATATAAATGCACAATAATTGTTATGCACTCAGGAACAGGTACAGTCCTTCCAAAATTAAACAAGAATTGTTGTAAATATTGAATTTGTTTATAGGGGAGACAGTTTATTAGGTTTATGTTACACTGGTTTTCTCAATCGTCCATTGAAAAACCTATAAATAGATTTTTATATAGCAAGTAAATCCTGTCCCCCTGTTTTAAAATGTGTGACTCAATGGTCCCATATTCATAAAATATTGAAATTGCCAGTAAATGGTTATTTACTGATTGGCTAATAAACTGACCATGTGGCTTAATACCTTAATTGGTAAGTTGGTTGATTGTATTCCTTGACAGTGGAAGGCGTTTATTTGAGTTCAAATTGAACCTCATGTTTTCACCACCTGTTATGGTTTAAATTCAAATTTCAGGCATAAAAAGAATAAAAAGGTGAAAAGAAAGAAAAGCAGGAAGCGGAGACACAGTGATAGTGACAACGGTAGTGACTCAGAGATAGAAAGAGAAAGAAACGGTAAAGAGAAAGAAAGAAAGAAAAGCAGGAAAAGGAGACATAGTGATAGTGACTCAGCTAGTGACTCAGAGATAGAAAGAGAAAAAAACGGTAAAGAAAGGGAAAGAAAGAAAAGAAAAAAGAAGCACAAGAATAAAGAAAAGAAGAAAAGAAAACATAAGAAAAGAAAGCACCAAGAGGAAAGTGACAGCTGATGATAGTTTCACCTTAGCCATCTGTCTTAATAGCTGTTTTAGGTCTTGTTAAGAAAATTAGTGGTATGTAAAACACCGAAAAACATCCGAAAATGTGGAAAACCCTTTAAAAATATAGTGATCTTTCTGAAAACTTTAAACATTCTTGATTAATTAAGATAGTGTATAATATTTTTTTGGTTTCAGTCACCTTTCAGACTTTCAAATTTTCATACATAAAGTGTTTTTCTGGTTTTTGATGTTGCTATGCATTGATTATTCTGTGAGAGAGATGTATACTTTGGAAGGATGTCTCTTTCGACCTCAAATTTGTTAGGCACCTAAAGTTGCCCTTATCACTCTTTTATTCATCAGTAATGCTGGAGTGGCTAGTAAAACTCAAAGAAAAATGTGTGTGCCAGTTAAGCAAAGCTTATGGTGGAATGGTATAATGTCTTTGCTCTGAAGTAATGCAGTGGCCTAATATGTTAACTCTTATCATAATAAATTTCTATTACGGACTTGTCCAGTTTTCAAGCTTGGCAGTACCATTAATATGTGACTAGATGCTTTCAGAAGTCTCATTACACCCACCCGCTGTTACACCCGTTGTTTTTATTGATTTTTAGCGAGTAAACATTACTCATGGCTGAACTGTTTACATACAGCATGTATGTAAAATTCCCGGTATGTCGTGCTAGATCATTCTGCATAAATATTTGAGAATTTATGTTGTACCCTTCCCAGTGGTATATCTTTTAGAAAATCAAATGAAAAACTAAGTCAGACAGGCAATTCAGAAATCAGGAATTTCTTACAAATTATTTAGCTGAGTACACCCTTTTTACTCGTAATACAGGATAGGTATCTCATACTTTCACCCTTTTTTTTCATGGAATATGAGGTAGAGGTGTAATGTTTAAAGGGGTTTCCGCTGAAAATTTACTAACTTGAAATAGGAAGCAGCACGGATTGTGATCAGATTTCACGAATATGCAGACTGATCATGATCTGCACTGGACGCAGAAGCAGAATTATTTGTTGTCAGCAGGGTATGGTAAAATATCCGAAAACATCCTTAGTTTTTCAATCATTTCAGTTTCCTTAAGACATGCAGAGAGTACAAAAAAAATGTACAGTGATCATATTTATTTTGAATTGTTTTGAAAAGGCATGTACTTTTGAAAATAGAATAATTATCTCTCCCACAACAGAGACAAGTGGTGTGGAAATCAGAGATATGTTTTTTTATTTTATTTTTGTCTGTCTTTATTTTAGACAAATTATAAAGTGTATGGTTATTTGAAGAGCTCTGGATAAAGCTGTTGGTTTTAGTGAAGTAATACATGAATTTAGTGCAGGGAGAATGAAATATGGTTAAATAATACACAATGAGGTTAAGCACTCATTTTTAAAAAGTGAAATATATTTGTTTGCTTTTTAAGGTATGTGTTGCTTTGTTTTATAGTGTTTTTGCACAGTTTTAGATGGATTTATCTGTTTAAAACTTCCCTTTATGTTAATCTGTTGTTCCTTGTAAAGGATAACTATGCAGGATTTAAATTCCCACCTCAAGTAAATGCGATTTTCCCTAAAAAATATAAATTTTTGTTTGATATGAATTTTACATTGAAATTTTTGACACAGAGAATCAAATTTCATCTAGATTTCTTGATTATTTTAATAGTACAGTGCTTTTTGCTTGCTTGGATGAACAATATAGCAATCATATTTGAGGTAAAGGGTGATCTATGCTGCAATAGGAACTGTCAGTTTTTGGTTGTAATTTAGTAGAAAGTAAAATGCATCAAAGACAATGTTCTGTAAGCTTGTATTGTGTTTATTGTGTTACTTTGCATAATGAATCTCAAATCAAGGAGTGATCTTAATTCTTCATTTAGAACTTTGATGATTTTAAGCATTAGTACTATCAGTTTTGATATGATGGCTGTATTTTGACTCCTGAATGGTAGCAGGGGTCAGCTACATGTATGTAAGGTTTCCATCTGGGATCCTTAATTTAGGTAAGTTCAATGCTCCTGCACAGTAGATGATTCCCACCGGTTTTGGCGTTCGCTAGGCCAAAGGTTGTTGCATTTTTGTGTGCTTCGTTAATTTACATCATTATGACCTAGAATTCTTAGACTTTATTTGGAAATAGCTCATTAGCAGTGAATGACGTAAGGTTACCTTTTTTGTTCAGTAGGTAAAGCGTCAAGCTTTCATGTCATTTGATACCAGTGTAAGATTTATCAACAATAACAACAACAATAACTTTATTTTGTGAAGGTTACATACTAAGTGTACAAAAACTTTCATACTGCTTATTTCCAGTATGGCCTTCATTTAAATATCACTATAGTTACATTTACACACACACACAAAAGTTCATCAAACAGTTTGTGTGTTTTGTTCTGTAACATGTCATTTTTCTTATTTTCTCGCAGTATATGAGTGTCCAGTCAGTCTGGTAAAACTCTCTTGGATGCTGTCCTTGTTACTTTGAGCGTATATATTAATTTTGTATTTCTGGAAGATATTAGTTTTATGTATTTTAACGTTGGTGAAACACTTCAATTGTAACTCAAAAGTAATTTAGAATATCAGTAATGTAGACAATGTAGATTTTTTACATCATTTTATTTGCCTTAAAACCAAACGAATTTTAATTTGACATTAATTTCAAACATATTTTGATTGGTGTGTTTTTAAAGTTGGATTATGTCAGCAAAATCATTTTCTTAATGCACTGGTAATAAAATTTGTTCTATTTCAAAACATGCAATTAAAATGTTTTCAAATGTTCATTATTTCTTTTATCTGAACTCTTGCCACCTTTATGTTTTAAATCTCATATTAAAACCCAGAGAAAATACCCAGAAAGTTAGCTCTTTACATTTTTTAAATTTATTTAGAAAGTCATAAACACCCTGTTAGAATTTCAATAAGACAGATTGATTTATTGTTCAAAGGGGTGTTTGGTGAAAGGCAGAATTTCTTGCTGTTGGCAGGATAAGAGAGTAGAATGTCAGCAGAAATGTAGCTGAATATTATGACTATTGCAGGGTTATGAATCCGGGCGAAAACTTTAGTGGAACTCCGAAAAGAATTTTTCAGCCTTTGAGCACTTCTAAGAATGTTTTACAAAATGAACTGAGCATAATAATGAGAACGGTACATCGATGTTAAAACAGGACAGTAATTTACAAGTTGCCTTAAAAATGCCATAATTAAGTTAGTCATTAATAGATCTATATTTTTCAATATTGGTAAGCAGCTGTCTCCACATGAAGCCAAATTAGCTACCTTGTTTTTCTCTCCTTTTGGATAGGGAAATCGGTCTTTGCATACGTCAGTTACCTCCGGAGAATTTGTACTGAACAGCGCTGTATGTTGTCTTGGAACCCGAGGGTGGTGGGCCCGAGCCCGTTAGGGCGAGGGCACCAACATATCCCGAGGGTTTCTGCAGGTGTTATAACACGAATAAACGTTCGTTAGCGCTATTCTAGCATAAATAACATAAAAATCATAGAAATAAAAATGAAACGCTCTTACTGGTACGACGTTCAATATGCGCAGGACAACGTCCGTGTTGTTTACGTCATATTTATGACGTCACCAGCGGTTTTAAGCCCGGCACTGTTGACGCCGTACATGATGTAAGACTTGGAAGACAGGTTCATTGTTTACAAGGCCCTGTACTGCGCTAAATGAAAACGGGTATAACGGCGCTAATCTCCCGTTAACACCGTTTTTTCTCCTGTTAAAACACCGGCAAAATGGGCAAAAACAGCACATTTTATGCTAGAATGTCTGATTCTTGTATTTACAGAATCATTTTGCTGTCACCAAACAAATCGCTCTAAAAATGCGTACGTATAATTATGTGTGTCAAGTTTTCTCAGTACGTGGCTATATATGAAACTGATGTGTTTGATTAGAGCCAAATAAGAACCGTCTACATATTTCATTATTTATATAATGACTGGATTAGCCAAGTCATTAATTCGTTTACACAGTCTCTGTACCAGTTAGTTGATAACACTATTTACTTTCTGAAGATCCGTCTGGTCTGCACTAATCGGGATTTGGAAAGTTTAAAGGGGAATTTCTGTTTGCAATTTCAGTCTCGGCCGAAAAAGCATATATCTGAGCTAAAATAATATAACACACAAATTCAAAATACAACGGTCAGTTGGGCATTTAATTGGTAAAAACGGACCCTTTTCAAATCTTCGTCAGTGTGGACGGCCAGACAAAAACCATTGCTAGCATTCTTTTCTGCATCCTTCCGACTGCAAGCAAAATTTGATCAAATCCTGTCAGACCTTATTTTGACCTGGAGCTTCTTTGTCCGCAAATTAGTCGGATCAAAAAGTTCGCCATTTCAAAACGATGCAATGGTCGGTGTATCCGGGTTAGAAAGCGCCCGCAAAACCACGCGTTGTGAAGCCCAGTACTTTCTTTCACGCCAAGATGCATTTTTTATGCCCTGCACATTTTTAAAGATTGGTAAATTGCCATTGACCGGCTTGGAACTCGGTATTAGTCGTTCCGTAATAAATCGTGTCCGTTATTTCAGAGAGAGGGATAATTATGGTTGATGTGTGTCTTGCCTTATAAGGACACTACCGACTTTGCACTGGTGGGGAACGAACCCAGGACCTTCCGATCATGAGGCGAACGCGTCCCGCTGCTACTTCTTTAGCCCTAATGTCTTTTCACACCCTACTGTTATTGTAAATACGGTCAGACATCTATGTCATCGGGCACGGCTGATACAAGTTTGAAGATCTTGTGGTTACTCTATAGATTCAACCCCATAAACAATGTGCTTACATCTGAATATAAAGTTTAACACAATAATTTGTGTTAGTTAAATTGTATTCATATTCGGGAATATCATCGTTTCCATTTAAACTTTTTCTTTCTTTATGTTATCCCGCACCGCAAATCGAAGCTGGACCAGTGGATTTGGGATCGATGGATGTAGGAGTGGCATCAGTCTGTAGGTTATTCCGTAATACAGAATGGTCGATCTTTCAAACTATCTTGTCTTGAAGTGACGAACACCTATGTATAGTTTTAAATGTAATTTTTACATTTTTGTTTTGTCAAACCAGTTATTAATAAAACAAAAAACATTTAAAAGAGAATTAATTGCTTTACAATGAATATGTTTCAAAATATACTTTCTCTAGTTGTTTGCGCAAAACTATTTCTTTTTATGGCATAATTTCTTTAGCCCCGTTTTGTAAATATTCACGCATTTTATTAAACTAAATGCCAAGATATAATGGTCCGTGCCAATAGACGACCGTCGAACCGAGATAAAGCGCATACAAAGTCGGTTTTGATACTTTTCTCCATTCATTTAACACGTATACAAATGAGTCGCTTTTATCAATTTGTTACAAAAGTTTGTTTGCTAATGTAGACAGAAACCATTTGTCAAAATTCAAATCCAACAAAATATTACCCGCTCAGCTCAACCACACGATTCACGTCCGTTCTAAAGGTTATTAAAATTTGTGTGGATTTTATGGAATTATTTTATGAGAAATTAAGACATTGTCGAGACCATTAAATCTCCTAAATTTTGTGGTATAGAATTTGATAAACGTCTGGGATTTGTAGTTATTTACTTTGCACGCATGGTAAGTAGATAGAAGCTGACTTATATTTACTCTACATGACAACAAAAATAGCTTTCCTACGCCTTCAAACAGCCCATTCAAAAGGACTTTGGCGCCTGTTAAAAAACTACAAAAAATTGTTATCAAAGGATAGCTTAGTTTTAGCTTTTAAGTACGATGTGATGAATAGTTAGCAAATATTTTTTTTATAAAAAGTACCTGAAAAAGTGCAGAACATCGACAATTTAATTAATGAGAGATTGGGAACATTATTGCAAGTCAAAATTGCTTCTTAAATGACACAGAGGTGGTACAAATGAATAAATTACGCTTCAGATTTGATCGAAGTGAAAATATATTTAACATTTCTGTGATGAGTAATGTGTATTATAACACAAGACCGAATTCAAGATTATTTACCATAATTCCATTTTAAACAGAAAAGATCCAACTGATCAATAAGCAAAGTTAGTGCTCATGCAAGCCATGGACATAATTATAGTATAAAATTTACAAAAATGATTAAGTGAAATCTGTAGAACGTTATTTATATCCGCCGAGGGATGGACAGACAGAACGACTCAATAACACAAAGTAGATACAATGTATGCAAGAGAAATGGAGCCTGGATATGTGAACGTTGGCTATCAGGAACCAAGAAATTATCGCAAATTATACGAAATTTGTGTGAAAGAAGAATTAATTGTACTCAATATACTTTAATGTAGTCAAATGTTTTGAAATTATACTGATTTCTGAAAGGGATTTGACTGTTTCCAAAAACTCACCGAGCAGCTCTGTATACGGGTATTACTGACTTACAGCCACTAAAGTAATCAAAGTGATGGTATTATATAGCTGACGTCACTTTGTCTTTCAAATGTTTAAAATTTCAAAATGGGCACATAAACACGTGCAGTGCACTTATCTTATCATGATACGTTAAGAACAATGGCCCAATTTCTAGACCCTGCTGATAATTTTAGACGCATTTCCTGAAAGAAAAAGAAAAGTGAACTAGTACTTATGCTTGTAAGATTATAGATAAAGAAAGGACAAAAATTACTGTCAAGTATGATGTATGAACCATTTATTTCCTGGGTTTACACGAGCATTCCAATATCATGGCGCCGATACTGGGTTTCAAAAGAGTATTTTAAAAACGAAAATCTTGTCATTACTTAAAGTACTAAAAACTAACGGAATGCACCCACTTGAAATCCATATATTTCAACGAAGATTATAAAGTGTCGAAAATCAATTACATGAAAAAAATATGGCCATATTTTCCTGAAATAGCTCAGTATATTCTAAGCTTCATTTCAAGGCGTTTAAGAATATTTTCACAAGTGAAATAATTGTAAGTTGAACTATTACCAAAGGATAGAATAATTTAAGGTAAATATTTATGGACGTTTTCTTTGTGTGTGCAGAACTGTCCGAACATATGAAAGGGTTGATTGACTAGCAGTTTCCCCCAACATCACCCTAGCTGCCAAATCTAAGAATAAGAACACTTACTTTTTTTTGAAGATCAGTTGCAGTTCTTAATGTTATCACGTAATCTTACCTTAAGTAAGAAAGTACAAGAAATGGCACAGCCATACCTTGTTCAGTCTCAAGCGCGTATGTTCACTTTGCATCGACGGTATGCATGTTACAAAATAATGGATATTTGAATAATCAAACAGTGGACGAAAATTTGTAACAACGTAGATCTAGTTCTATCAGCCAAGTTCTGTCCGTTCCTGAAGACTGGATCGGCATCTGTTTTCACTCGAAGGTGGCGTTTAGTTATTTATTATTAATATTTCGAATTGATAATGCAAACTTTTTTTAATACCGGTAAATTGTAATCATTTGAATCAGAAATCATTTGGATAATTTATCTACTAGTACGAAAATGCAATAGTTCAATTATAGTGTAAAGGAACTGTATATTTTGCAAGAACTTGGCGACAGACGGACGATTACACACATTGTTTTCACAACTATACCATGTATACGTCTGTTAATGAAGTTCTCAAGGCTGGGGTTTAATATTAAAGACAAAATTTATCTCGCATTATCCATTTATATTTCCGCACATTTCTACATGTACATCGGTTCGTCAGTCAGTATTTATGTTTTAAAGTAAGTTCCATTACAAGTAACTTTTTATTTTCACTTAAAATTGTATGATTTCTTGTCCTCGTGAAAAAGTAATTAGTAGTTATTATTTAGTTTAAGCATCACAGTCTGTTGAGAGAAATTATGAATTTTAGACAATAACTCAAAAGGTCAATTACCATGAAGATGAACTATATAAAATATTCCCTAAACATCATCAAAACAACATGATGAAACTATGAAAAAGGGCATCAGACAAGGTACACGAAGAGTTAAAGAATAGCAATTAAAACGTAGCAGGGGGTTGGGCGGGCGTTCAAAAGAGCGAAAATGAGTTATGCTGGCTGTGCAGACGACATCTGCTTAAAAAGGTATTGCCACATTAAAAACACATAAAAGTTTTATTTTGGTTTTGTCTGTCTGGCTCTTTCTGTCATCAAGACACATAAGTGCTTGCTGCACACGCCTTTAACACTGAGTGATAAAACTTTTTAGTTATGTAACGTTGTTGCTTGGAAACGGCAGAAAACCCAATATTTTAAATACTGATTTTTTTATTTCATTCGACAGAGTGTAAATGTCACGTATAGAATGTGAGCTGCCGTAACAAATATGAACTGGCCAAAGCAAAGAAAAAAATGTAACCCTAAATCACAACTTGAATGTTTCATTAAAAAAGCAAGCAAACACAGAGTGTAAAGAACATACGAAAGAAACCCAGAAATAGTCTCACGTGTATCGGTGCTTTACACTGGGCATGTTAAAGAACCAAGGGGTCTATTCGTAAAAAAGAGTTAGGGTCTGGTACCCGGATTCCCTTGTATCTGCATCTGTCTCTCTTCAACCTGCGCCTGTCAGGAGTCTTGGCAAGTTCACCCAGGGAGAGGTCCCAGGATCGGCCGGGACTTATAAGCAATCAAAGAAAAAATGAAAAAGAAAAGCAAAACAAATTGTTAAAGCACATATGCGTTATAAACATTTTTAGGCGTTTAAGGTCTACTTCATTGGGTAAACCCCGTTTATCTGCCCTGTCAAAAGTATGAAAGGGTTTGGAGCGCATCCATGTACAAGTCAACATTTTAGGAAATAATAGATATGTGAACAATATGCTTATATACAGAGAGAAATGCTTTACAAATAAATTATGCTTTCTACAGTTACTTTATACTTACATAAAAGTTTTTTTCCAAAGCGTTAATGATTACTTTTTTGTTTCAATAATATTAACTTTTTATAGATTAAGAAAAAATATGTTTTTATTTCTATTTTTACAACTTTCAATGACTATAATCATTTACAGCTCAGAAATCTTAAACCATTGGCTAGATAAGCAGAATTCAATCCTTTTTTAATTTGTATACTACATTTCATTCTATTTCAATTTCAATTTACATATTTTCATATTATTTCAGAATTTGTGCCAAACAAATACTTCTTGCAACTTTTGCCATAATGTGACCTTTCGAAAAAAGAAAGACACGCTGATAAAAATGTACATAATAAGTTATTTTAAGTAACAGAAAGGCCGAATTAAATAATTTATAGCCCATTTCGTCGTTTCGTTTATCCATAAAATTTGCATTAAGGTACATTTGATAAGCTTGACAATCTCAAGGTAGGATTATTTGGGGTAAACATGGTCATAGAAAGTGATACAAGACCATAGCGATAAATTATCAAAGTCGTTAAAATGTATTTTGTTTTTTTCATAAAACTCGGCTGGAATATATGCTGAAAGTTCTCAACTATAAAATTATACCACTTGTATAAATTACCCCACGTACAGTGTCATGACTGGATAAATTGTAAAACGTTCATGCGAAACCTGATATATTAGCTTCGAACATCCACGTGCAGTTATGTTGGCGCGACTTCATTAGTTTTGTGCAAAAATGTAAGTTTTATTAGGTAAAAACGAAAATTCATTTTAATTAACATAAATGATACCGTTTTCACATAAATTTGATATACAGAGAAAACATTTTCGTTTACGATTTTATACTAGTTTGTTTTAGCTCGAATGCGAAACAATTCCTTTCAACTTATATTAATCGCGTCCATTCGTATATTTTTAGAGTTTTATTGTTGGTATATCGGATATTTCATATCACCAACGTCCCAAAAAGAGGTTAGTTTGCGGGGATAGTGAAAGATACTGAAAAGGTGTTCGGGTTCTAGAGGCACCACTGATTCTTTTACATGTATATAGCATAGATATTAGAGACCTCGGTTTAATGTCTACCCGGAAGATCATTAGTAACGTTAGTGGTGAAGCGGGGGTCGAACCTGCGTTCTTTGGATTACAAGTCTGATGCGTTTTCACTCCGGATTCGCAACACACATTATGGAATCAGTCGCTAGTCAAAAGGAGAACCAGTAGTTTTTATTGCAGGTAACCATTTAAAGCTGGCTGGACTTGCCCCCTTTTGCCAAAGGGTTCATCTCAAATGGCCTTACAGGGATCGAACCCGGTTACTTTGGAATACTAATTGGACGCCGAAACGCACCATAGAGATGACACTAAGTTTACTTATATCCGGCATATATGAAAGTGGCGTTTTAATGTACATTTTGTAGTTTTGATACAGCGTTCATCTCTCATGAAATGCTATCGCTTTTGATCTAAATTGTTTTAGGTGTATTCCACTAACAATCGCCAAAGTAAGGACATAGATAATCTTGATTTTCGTGAAAGCATTATATCAATAGTAAAATTTCGTAATTTTGACGTTTGAATGACAAAATCCTTTTAGCAGGGCAAACATGCGGTTATTAACTTAGATAACATTCATCAAAATTCTGTGTCCGGTTGAAACGGTATTCTTAGATTTGTTTGGACACCAATGTTTATTTACTCTAAAGTGAGTTATCGTACGATGACATAAATGATTTAATATTAGATATTACTACGGAGATGAAAGATTTCAAATAAACGATGAGAAATAAAATAAAATATTAAAATGAAATAAAAATTGATCTTGAACAAAAAAGGATATTGTGTTTTAACCATTTAAGCTAGACACAGTGAAGTAAAATATAAAATAACAACACACAAATCACCAAAGAGCAAGCTTTTGATTGAAAAAAAGGAAAAGAAATTTGTTTTGGTTAAGATAAAATAGTTTAATAAATCATTCAGATTTTGAAGCCATCACTTGGAACTTGGAAATAGTGGTGTTAGAAAAAAGTGCGAAAATCTGGATTTTGTAAATTTCGTTACTGAATATTGGCAAATTACTTTTATAGAAAGAACAAATATTTAAAGAAATAACATTTACATGCTTGGATATATAGATTATATATATCGTTTTGTCGTAATCATTACAATATAAATAGAAAATATATGTTAAAAGTGTTGAATTGCATTTTAAAAACTTTTTTTAAGGATATTATGTGAATTATCATTATGGATAACAGGTATTCCGATGCATATTATAGGAGGTATGGTATTGGTTTTAGGGTGTTGTGCGTATTCAGAAGAGTTTTTTTAAGAATATTACAAAATCGTCTGCGTATAAAATGTGTTTGTTTGAAGCCTGTAAAAGCGTTTGTGACAACCTAAAATTAGATGACACTCCATATTTTTGGTAATTAAATACGGGAATTTTTATTAGAAAACCTATTCTTTTAAAATATTCCACAGGGAATAAGAAGAACTGTTCTTCTGTTAAAACATGCGTCTTTTTTAAAAAAGAGTTGTTTTTAACTGAAGAACAGTTCATTTAAAAAGTTTCACCGAATACAATTTCATTCGGGTCGACGTTAGACCCGAACAGTACATCTTACATAGTAAATGCCTTGTGACATTGAGTCACTAAGATGAAAATCAAAAGTATTTTGTCCTTGCTTCAAACATCATAATTTGCCATTAAAATAAAAACTCATATTTATCATATAAGTTTACCTAAAAGTCCTTATAGATGCAAAAATGGAACATCAGCTAAAAGTTTCCATTAATTGGACTAACCTGTATTTATGTCTATGAAAGTAAATTTGCCTATGACTTCCCACTTTATGCGGTTGATACATCGTAAAAATGAAGTAATTGTATATTATCCACAGGATTGGACTTCATAACATAAATCCACACTGCCCCCCCCCCCTCTCTCTTCGAGGTTGATTCCATCTGGAATGAGTCTCGGCAACGATTGATCTAAGTTGTAAGAACTTGCTTCGCAATCGAGAGTAAATAAATTAGTAAAAATTAAATGGTTTACTCTTTCTGTAAGTTACAGTTAAATTGATGTAACTGGATTCACAGTAGGAAAATGTGCCGTTTGACATTTTTTTATTTCGGCTAACATTTCACTTCCAAAAATGAAGGATTGTTTCAGAACCTCAAGATCACGCATAATTATGTGAAAACAGCTAGGCAATGCCTTGCCAAAGCTATTCATATTTCTAAGCAAAGTTTGATTTTCTCTTTCTAAAACTGAACGAAAAGTTGAGTGAATTTATAACATACTCCAAAGAATACGTCATGCGGACTGAGTTTGTTTATCAGAAAAGGTCTAGAATATATAGATTCTGAAACACAACAGTTATTTTATTAACTGGATCCAGCTTTAAGTCTTTTCTTTCAATCACAAATTCCGTATATGACGACTCCGGATATAGCGAAATTCCAGATATAAGGAACATATTGTCCCTGTCGGAGTTTTTCTTTCTTTTTTAATTTTATAAGGAAATGTTATATGGATATAAAAGACACTCCGTATATACTCTGGAACATATTAGAATGGTAATAATGAGTTCGTTATAAACGGACTTTACTATATTAAACATAGACAATCATAAGTGCAGAGCGTTAACAGTTTGGATCATTACGGATCCATTACAGACTCGTGCTCGAAACTCATTTTGCAACTACACCAGATCCTAGCAGAAGAAACACATTTTAAAAAGGAAATAACGATATGCGACAAATCTCAGAACATACTTCTAAATTTGATGACCATTTAAAAAAAAACCCTTGAAATTCTAGCTTGTTTTAACGATATTCGATTACACTTTATGTCTGTTTTGTATTTAAAGGTTCCTCGACCAGGCTCGACGTGGTTCTTATAGGCCTTCGCCTTACGTACGCCAGAGTACACAATCAACATCAAGGAAGATGCATACCACTCACACAAGCATTGCTGAAATTGATGGTTTGGACAGTTCCAAAGTGAAAAACTTCCCCTTTTCGTCGTTCAAACTACTAGGGGCTCTTCAAATTGGAATAGGGGTTACCTGTTTACTGCTAGGGGTTGTGGATTTATTCCTGTTCCTTTATACGTCATCTCATTACGACAACGACACCCTGAAGGCTCTTACAATCGCATGTGTACCCGTATGGTGTGGACTATGGGTAAGTTGCAACGAAACATTTCAGTAATCGTATCTGCTCGGCAATCTTCGGCAAGAAAATCCGTACAAAATATTGCCAAGGTGTTCAAATTTAGATTTCAAAAGATTAAAAGAAAAAAATTAAGTTAAATAAAGACAAAGCAATTGTCCATTGGTGCAAACGGGTAAAGAAAGCTACGGAAGCACAGAGGGGACATGTGTTTTTGTAGATTATCTCGTGGCCATGACAAAAAAAACCAAACAAAACTTGTTATCTCGTCAAAAAAAGACAAATAACAACAACCAAAAAGTTGTCTCGTGGCCACAAGATATGATAAAAAGCTATCGCGTGAGCATGAGATATATAAAAAAGAAAAAAAAACTTTTTTATTTTCTCTTTTTTTTTACATATATCTTGTGGCAGAGAGATAGCTTTTTGTTTGTGATTCTGATCTGTTATTCCGAAGCTTCTGTTGTGATTTTTGATGAAAAGTGTTGCTATCTAGTTATATAATGTATATGTGATTAATGAAGCTAAACCTATTTCCTACACAGATGCTTGGGGTCTTGACCTCATCCCCTTAGGCCTGACCCTCGCCCCTGCTCACTGCAGTACCTTATATACATCCTACAACTGCGTGTTAGCTAACCAATTACAGATGCAAGTCCTTATTCTACTTACCTACTGATCTCATGTGTGTGGTGACAATGTATATTTATATACGTTCCGTACAACATGGGACAAGTATAGATTGGGTGGCGAGTCCATACCCCAAGCATCTGTGATTTCCTACACTAGTATAATTGAATCTGCTTTTGAGCAGGTCTAAGTTGTGTCCCTTGAAAAACTGTGGGTCTTTGCTTAAATTGAGTTGTGGCCTCCTTTTTCTACCCTATATTATCATCATTGTGGAGCCGCCTTTGTGCAGTGGTAACGCGTTCACCTCCGGAACTGAGGGTCCCGGGTTTGATCCCCACCAGTGCCCAAGTAGTGGCAGTGTCCTTGGGCAAGACACATATAATTCCACATTGCATCTCCCTCTCTCTCGCTTCGAGATTGATTCCATCTGAGCTATTTATATAAGTTGTAAGAACTTGTTTCGCAATCTAGATCAAATAAACTAGTATAGATAAATAAATTATGACAATGATATTACATCAATGCCGTTTCTATTTTTAGTTTATAGTTGCGGGTTCTATGGGAAGCTGCATGTCGCTGCAGCAGAAGACAACACTATCTTACTTTGTAAGTATATTATGACGTAACTGACCTTCAAATGTAATCGTAAGAGTGGTTAATGAAAATATTCAACCAGACAATCAGAGCGGTTAATGAAAATCTACAACCAGACAATCAGAGCGGTTAATGAAAATCTACAAGACAAACATTGTCAGACTGTTTGATATGTAGACTGATAGTGATCTAAATAAGTCACAGTCAACCCCAGCATGAAAAGAAAGCTGCATATCAAGGGAAACTGGGTACCAGACTAGCTTTTTTACGAAAAGATATCTTGGTTCTTTAACGTGCCCGATGTATAGCACTGAAACACGCTAGACAACCTCTGTGTTTCTAACCGGTTCATCTGTAGATGGGTAGAAAACGCTAAACACATTTCTGAAGTTTCCAGAGGCCAGGCTTGAAATATAACCTGGGATCTCCGGATTGGTAGTCGAGAGCAATGGTTGGATTGCCGGCCGCAGGCATGTTTTTGAATTGCTTAAATTCAACATATTTTCAGTTAAAAAGTTAAGATTTTGAAAGATACTTATATTTAAAAATTTTATAAATTTGAAAACGCCGAAGAAATTTAAAGCTGTACATTTCTATTTGCAGAAAATGACATTCCTGGTTTTGAGCGTGCTTTGTTTAGTCCTGTTTGGTCCGGCATTGTTTGCTGTGGAAGTCTACATTGTAATTCTGGTAAGCTGCTTTGGTTACAATTATTGTATTACATACAGACTTTACATTGGTCAGAGTTTCAGTAAGTAGTTACATGAATTGACATTAGTTTATTCAAACAGCGAGAACTTAAAACTACATGTACATGGAAAATTAATACTACAGTAGTAGGTTTAATCAAGCTAAACACACTGTTAGCATGAAAAACCGCTACTGGCTTACGTGTTTTTACTTCATGCTTTTGTATGTTAGGCTGCAATCTCATCATGTCTTTATATGTACATTTCAGAGAACGGACGGGTGGGAGTCAGCATACGAATGGTTGATACCGTTGATAATAGCGTTCTTCAGCCTTAACGAAATGATCTGTGCCTTAATTACGGCAAGCATTTGTTGTTGCTGTTCTCCATTGAACCAGGCAAAGGTATGTTTTCTTGAGTTGTTACACAGTTTCAACAGTACTTTAGTTTAGTACAGGCATGCAGTTTACCGGAAAGGACAAGTACAGAAAAGTTCCGCTATCAAGACCACCCGATAAAAGACATTTCAGAACCATATACATGTACTCAAATTAATAGTAAAAAGTTCTCACCAATAAGCCCGATTCATTTATAAGACCACGTTTTACTGGTCCGAAAGGTGGTCTCAATACACGAATTTTACTGTAGTAGAACCCCATCCACCACCAACAGTCAAGCCGGTATTAGGGCTCAGATTTATGACCCTCCATCAGTGAAAGGTTAAGTGATTTCAATTTTCAGTGACCTTAATCGATCCCCCACGGGGTCGGGTCGCAAAGGTATGTTTCAGTATGCAAAACAGTTGCGGTTTTAAAGCAAAACAAAAACTCTGGGTTTAAATATTTCGTAACAGTGTTAAAAGATTACAGAATCAGTTGTAAACGATGGCTTTAAAGTGCTTGTTTGGCCATTATCATACACGAGGGAGTGGGCCTATGAGAAATGTTTTGTTCTTGAGTTTTCAAACACACATCCTGATCTGAATTTTCAAAATAACTCCAGGAGACCTTATGGATAAACTTTTATATTATTCTCTTGTGGTTTAATAAATATAAGCTTTTTTATTTTATAAATTGCGTTTTAAAAATGGGATTACAAATGTAAACACATAGTAGTAATTACGCAATATTTTCGACAATAAATCTAAGTTCTGTAGATCTAGTAAGAATCTCTAGCAGTAGATCAAACCGGAACATACAATTTATTCTTTATTAAGGTGACAATGCGTTTTCAAATTTAATGATGTAATGCAATTCTCATGAATCATGTGACGCGGTTCTGGCTTAGTGGGATAAACCATGAGGTATGCCGAAAATTGCGTCCGTATTCGGAAGTATCTTACTTTTTCGATTCAGGTCCGGGTTCTTTATACGAGACATCTAGATGAATACAATGACCCAAGGCAGGAGAAAAATCGTCTGGATACACCGGAGATATTCTACACGGAAAGCAGCCGACATGACAAAATGCACCATAACCACGCACCGGTGCATTCTGGGAGACGAGAAAGTCACATGATAGACTATGACCACTGGGACGAGAAACAAGAACCGGTATCCAGCAGAAAACCACCAGCACAACAACAGCCACGTGTGGAGATGTCAGAAAGTCCTGCACCGATGCATTACTCTCGTCCGCCGACATACGAGAAAAACACGGCCCAGAGCTACAGACGAATGAAACAACTTGCTCTGCCGGGAAATCCGGATAATTACTAGATTTGAAAATTAAAGGCACCTTTCCCGTGTCTTAAAACTTACACATATGCATTGCTGCATAGCTGATGATCACAATGTCTAGTTAATTCATATATATTCTTTCGGATCTTCTCGGTAAATTTTACGGAATTTGCCGCGCAAATAACGAAGGCCGTCATATTTACAAACTATTAACAATCCGCTAAACAGTAAAAGCTTTCTGACGAATCAACTATACATGTAGTTACTTCTTTAGAAAAGCCTTAAGATCTATATAAAAAACAAACAAGGAAAGCAGACAAGCTGAATGCATCGGTGGGACCAATAACAGCAAGTTGTACACTTACTTTCGGCGGCTTTCGCCGAAGATTTCCGGAGATTGCCGAATCGATCCGATTGATATTCTATATTTTGTTTCTAAGATTGCATAAAAATGTACAGTAAATTTTTTATATGATTAGACGTGTTAAATAAGAAAAAATCAGTAGACCTGTGAGCTAGCCTTCTGAAAAGGCCAAGACATTTAAAAGAATTTGTAAGATTCAAACCTTGGTCATCCTCGCTAGGCTGTTGGAAGCATCCGTCCATCTTTACAAAATCCGTCTTTGTGTTGTTTCCTATAGAGAATATGACTGTGATATATGTTGTTATTTTTCAATTCGTTTTAGTTTTATTTATTTTCAGTTTCATCATTCCAAGACAATGACATCTTTATAATATATATATTTTAAATAAATGACCTTTCATGTCATGGTTCACTTTTGGTTTTATCATATCGCCGTCCAGTGCTTGCACGGTATATTTTAAAACGCTTCACTACACACCAATTCTGTTTTCAATAGCTACCGGTACCCGTTTATTTCGTGCAAATTGCTTTTCAAATGACCGATATATTAAAGTTTGAAATAAATGCAATCATATATACTGACCATTTTACAAATCCTACAAATCACCTTGTAACATGAACGTAAAGACTGAAATTAGTAGTTATAAATAATGCCGCACCAGGCTTGGTATATATGCACAGAAGATATTTGATGAACTGTTTGATATATATTGACCCCAGTCCATATCTATGCGTACAGTATTTAGGTGGAATAAAGCTATTGTCTGTCAAAGATGACGCCCGCCTTGGTAGACCTTAAACGGCAAACACCGCTGCTGTGGTGAAACAGGATGCCCGCTTGACAGTGAAAATATAGCCACCAGTTCTGGCACATCAGGCAAATGACTCTGAAGAAGCCATTGCACATGAGAAAGATTTGTGCTAGCTGTGCACATCATTAGCTCATTGATGGGCAAAAGAATCAACGTAAAGTTACAGAAGCATGCAGGAAGATTAAGCTGAAGAAAGCCTGTGCTAGTGACTTGTGATATAGTGAAAGTTTCAAATATGGTGGAGAACAACCATTCAGATAACGGCAAAACTGTTCAATTGCAGACTACACTACTCATATACACCTGGAGATATGAAACGAGGCTTATTATTGTATTACATAAGGGAGGTAATAAACCTACGAATAATTCAAACAATTACAGGGCGAAAACGCTGTCGTCTCATCCACAAATGCAAGCTAATATAATAGCTCTTATGGATGTACCTTTATAAAATTTGCTTCAAATCAAAACGAGTGATATATTGCGCGGTTGTTTTATAATCAACATGCATATACATTTGTTTACTTTACATTACTTTTTGCAGAAAAAAAATACGCTAAGCCTGTAGTTTTAAGAACTTGTAGCCAACAAGTTAATATGCATCGCTTGGAGAAAGTAGAGAAGAGGTTTCATCAGTAAGCTTCAAATTACATGTACTTGCAACGCTGAGGGAACAGTAAGGTGGAAAGCAATAATGAGTCATGAAGCTGCAAGTTTATAAAAGAATACTACATTTGTGTATCTTTTTTGTAGTTGGTAAATATTAGTTGGTGCAAAAACAACTCACGATAGGCCGAAATTAAAGCCAAAAGCATTTGAGATACATAGGGTATGTGTGGTATCCGCCGTAAGGGACATTTATTGCTTATCGTCGAGTCTCTCAAGTTCTTTGGCTTCATGCAGGAATGATAAAACATCTATCAGAATGGGAAACTTATGTCTACCGTCTACCTGATGAAACATGGCATGGCAAATGTTTTCATGATTGAAGAATTGAATCTGTCTCATAACAAACATCTTCATACGGGTTTCAGACCAACGAACGGAACACTTAGTGCAGTTATTTCCCCTGTATGTAGTCAATGAAAAGAGTGTGGACTCCTATTACTATACGGCAGGAGGACCAGGAAAAGACAGTTTCCGTCATTGTAAGCGAGCTGATGATGTAGCCTGGAAAATTGAATATGCATGCTCTTTATGTTTTAATTTTATATATATCTATAAAAACATTACATTGTACATGCACCTGTTTTTAGTATTATTCATTGGTTATAAGACAGGTATTATTATTTGTTATAAAGCCTACCTACTAAATCTGTTTGAATTGATACGAATATTGTTGTTATTTTACGACAGAAATATGCCAATATTCTATGCATATTATATTAATATTGTAAAATCTTATTTCCGATCGTCTCCTCGTTGTGCATAGACTTTTGTTATGCAAGTGCTTTATTGACATAAATATTTTGTTATTATGTCACGGGCTTCCTTTTTATGGCAAAATGATTTGCGTTGATGCAAAATGTTGTAATATTTTTTATCTTTAAAATTACATTTGTAAAGTTTTGTTTATAAATGGTATGAACTTAACTTCTCAAATAGACCCAACATGAAAACTTTACATTATTATAATAGGATTTACTAAGCATGAGAAAGAAACACCAATACCTCACAATGCAGAAGGTGGAATTCAATCACGTGTAAGAATGTCCAAATTTATCTGTTGGGGAGTGAGTTATAAAAAAAATATTAAAAATCATTACAGGAGCTTTCAGATTTAAGGTCATAAATTCACCTATATATTCAATTCAAAGGGAGGTAATTTAAGAATTTGAATCTTTGGAGTCTAAACTCTCACTTCTGCATTGTGTTTTCATAAAATATTGTTGAGTTTTCTAGTCTTGACATTAGTTTCTCTCAACTGACAGCAAAAAGATATTTTGTCTTGACAACCAATTTCGTTTCTGATAAACTGTCTGTTTTCACTATATGAGTTATCTCCCTTTTATGCATGATAAATGACTTCAACTTTTAGGCTTATTATCGCCTTTATCGTTATGTGTCTTGTTTTATAGAGTCAGAGTGAAATACATTGATTTAATATTGTGTTAAATATTTGTACAATAAAAGTGTAAAGTCTTCATTTTGGTTGAGTATAGATTGAATGACGTAAATTACTAAAGCAAGATTACAAGTGTTCCTGTTTTCAAGCGCTTCTGAAGCTCTTGCATTGTTTTCAAGTAGATGTCTCGTCAGCTGTTCCTATACTGAGCCATTTAGTACAAGCAGAGGCACTTGACGTACAGCGTAATGTCTGGCATAGCCACTTTGATCAGGACACTTTACAGAAAAGAACACAGTCCGTCATACAAAATATAAATAGATGTGCATTCGATTTATGCTAGTTTTGTTTTAGCTAACACCAAAATCAAAATCGACAAAGAAGATCATCGATGTATAATTTTTCAAAATCTAGGTCAAGTAGTTTTGAAGGTCATTGGCTGGCTAAGCAGTGGTACTTCTCATGGGATAAAATCCCCGGCATGACCCTTCATGTGAAAAGGTTCAGGTTTTCTTTCATAGATAAAAGTGTCTGCCAAACATTAATCTCAGAAATAGTTGTGTTTTACGTTCATGAGTTCCTCGTTCAAAAGGCAAGTGAGTTTATTTAATTGTTGTTCTTAACGGACATACTTATAAGTTTTGATATATGAAATGTAACTTCTTTTGGATATGCTGTTAGGAGACTTAAATTGAAACACTACGGGTCAGTTCAAAACCTAAGGTACTGCAGATGACTCAGGTGGGCAATATTGTCCTGTTTTAACCCACCGGCGTTATGTTTTTCTTTTTGCATTTTATAGTTTTCTTTAAATGATGTAGGTAAGGTCAAACAGAACAAATTCTGTTTTTATTTTCTCTCAGTTTTATTCACATATTTTACACGTGTCTCGATATTTAGATGAATCATACAACAACAGTGGTAATTAAGAAAATGTTAACTAACAACGGGAGTCATACTTGGATCTTGGCGAGTTCATCAGGGGAGAAATCCCACGGTCGGCCGGAACTATAAACGATAAAAAACTAACATTGCAACATTGGTTTTATATGTTTCATACCGTTTTTTTTCACCTAACTTAAACTAAATGATTTTAATCTATTTGGGTTATCTACCACTTTACACAACTTTGCTTTAATAAAATGAACATTTAATAACATTTTTACATAATTGTGGTTTGGTATATTTACAACTTTTGTTTAACAAAGCAAAAGATAACGTGCATTTCACCGCAGTCAGTTTGTCTTCTCCGCATGGTTCTTGACTTCTTATTACTAATTCATGTGCATGGCGTGACTATTTATCGATGCTTTCATGAATCAATGAATTCCTTGACAGCTTAAGGGTTTCCAAATTTATTTCCATTGAAGCGGAATTTGATCTCCGGTTTGTGAATGATTTTGATGGAATCATGTATCACGTATGGTGAAACGAAAATCTTTCTCATCACACAGGACTTCCGCTGCCTTCATCAGGTAGCATACTTGTGCATTCAGCGATTTCATTTTCGCAGCTGTTCAACGGTCTTGGGTCTTGCGTAGGCTTCATATTGCTGCTGTTTTGGAAGAAGTTTGGTGAATTTACAAACTTCAAGCCTGACTTAAATTTCGCTGTCATGAGTTTAACTATACTGGTAAGAGACTGACGATACTTGACCAGTACACATATGCAGATCAAAAGTCCCACAACAATCACAACAGAAGTAAAAACGTAGATGAAAATTGTGATGTTGAACGGTACCTCTTCCTCTTGTTCTGAAATGCAAAATTCAATTATTTTTCTTTCTCTGTCTTTCACGGTATCTGAAGTCACAATTAACATGATTTGCATAAGGAAAGTAACTACTGTTCCCAACACTATATTTTGAGAAACCAACGTACTCAAATCCTATCTTTGAGTTTTACTGAACCAAAACAGTATGGTGTTAACATAACATGTATACGTAGTAAGTACACAATGCAGAAGTTGTCCAAATTGTTTGTTAAATCATGAACACCCGGAACTTTAAGTAATTTTTCGATCTGGATTATATAGAATCTTATACTTATGTTATATCGGTATTTATTATTTCAAGATGGGAAATGTTATGTCCTTTGTTTTACTAAATCCTGAATCAGATGTTTTGTATATGCCGCTAAAGTGTCATTAAACTACTTACTCCATGCTGACATGACTCATGTATTGTGTTAATTAATGATAGCATGCATATCGGCTGCGATATAACAGTCTCGACACTTTTATTCAAATATTGTATGCTTGTTAAAGACAAAATGTAGATTATAATATTTTGGACCGCCGCAACACGCTCCGTGGCGTTCCGCTGGTCCTCAGTTTGTAAGTCTTGTGTACCAAAGAGCATTATAATATAGAAAATTAATATTTAGCCTATTAGTAATATGGTATGGAATGTTTTGGCAAATTTTCATTTTCCTGTCTTTTTTTCTTTTTATGAATGCATTTTTTTTAAAAAAATGTGTTCAGCAAACCGATACTTTGTCTTTGGCCTTTTTTTTAAATGGGCAAAGTCAATACATACATAAATTTAAAGATTATTCCCCAGAAAAAGTTGAGTTCTACGTTCAATTGGTATACACCTAGTGTCATTTAATCTATTAATTGTAAATGACCATCCCATTAGAAGTTTTTGACTTTGACATAGTATTTCAAATAAATATTTTTTTTTTATAACAAATCACAAAAAGCGTGTCAGAAAATAATTATGAGATCAGAGGTCATTTTATGTTTAGATTCAATTGTTTTTCACATAGTTATTGATTACTCTTTCATATACCTTCATGTCCGAGCTACTTCTCAGTAAAACAGGCTATAATTCAACAATCCGGGGAGAACATGTAAGTCTCACCTCATTTACATGTACTGTTTTGTACTATACTACATATATATACTTCATTAATCTGTCGAGGTCACCATCATCAACAACACAACAGACCCTTTAATTAATGTATTTTACGTCTATGAACGGCAATATCTATTAAAGATATTTTAACTGGCACTTACCATTTCTGTCGACAAAATGGCCAACTCCAGAATCAAAACGCTGAAATATATAAATTTATATGGTTTATAGAAAATACCTTGAAGTCTCGTACAAACGGCCCTCCCTCTTATAATAGAGTTAAAGCACTGTCCCGCGAACTCTTTTTTTATTGCCCCTGTGGTTTCAAGGCAGTGTAAAACACCCATATTAATGAATCTCATACCCCATACGCCATGAAAAACAGAACATAACACATGTTTTATTAAGACTTGTACATAGTATGCATGATCTACAAGACATAATGTTCACAAACAAAACATAATCATGTCAAAACGCAATTATGTTTTACTGAAATTCTTGTTTTACTATCATAAGAATCTCTCTGTCTGATAAAACACAGTTATGTTATACTGCAATTCTTGTTTTACTGTCATAACAATCTCTGTCTGATAAAACACAGTTATGTTATACTGAAATTCTTGTTTTACTGTCATAACAATCTCTGTCTGATAAAACACAGTTATGTTATACTGCAATTCTTGTTTTACTGACATAACAATCTCTGTCTGATAAAACACAGTTATGTTATACTGAAATTCTAGTTTTACTGTCATAACAATCTCTGTCTGATAAAACACAGTTATGTTATACTGCAATTCTTGTTTTACTGTCATAACAATCTCTGTCTGATAAAACACAGTTATGTTATACTGCAATTCTTGTTTTACTGTCATAAGAATCTCTGTCTGATAAAACACAGTTATGTTATACTGCAATTTTTGTTTTACTGTCATAACAATCTCTGTCTGATAAAACACAGTTATGTTTTACTGCAATTCTTGTTTTACTATCATAAGAATCTCTGTCTGATAAAACACAGTTATGTTATACTGAAATTCTTGTTTTACTGTCATAACAATCTCTGTCTGATAAAACACAGTTATGTTATACGCAATTCGTTTACGACATAACAATCTCTGTCTGATAAAACACAGTTATGTTATACTGAAATTCTTGTTTTACTGTCATAACAATCTCTGTCTGATAAAACACAGTTATGTTATACTGCAATTCTTGTTTTACTGTCATAACAATCTCTGTCTGATAAAACACAGTTCTGTTATACTGAAATTCTTGTTTTACTGTCATAAGAATCTCTCTGTCTGATAAAACACAGTTATGTTATACTGAAATTCTTGTTTTACTGTCATAACAATCTCTGTCTGATAAAACACAGTTATGTTATACTGAAATTCTTGTTTTACTGTCATAACAATCTCTGTCTGATAAAACACAGTTATGTTATACTGCAATTCTTGTTTTACTGTCATAAGAATCTCTCTGTCTGATAAACCACAGTTATGTTATACTGCAATTCTTGTTTTACTGTCATAAGAATCTCTCTGTCTGATAAAACACAGTTATGTTATACTGCAATTCTTGTTTTACTGTCATAACAATCTCTGTCTGATAAAACACAGTTATGTTATACTGAAATTCTTGTTTTACTGTCATAACAATCTCTGTCTGATAAAACACAGTTATGTTATACTGCAATTCTTGTTTTACTGTCATAACAATCTCTGTCTGATAAAACACTGTTATGTTATACTGCAATTCTTGTTTTACTGTCATAACAATCTCTGTCTGATAAAACACAGTTATGTTATACTGCAATTCTAGTTATACTGTCATAACAATCTCTGTCTGATAAAACACTGTTATGTTATACTGCAATTCTTGTTTTACTGTCATAACAATCTCTGTCTGATAAAACACAGTTATGTTATACTGCAATTCTTGTTTTACTGTCATAACAATCTCTGTCTGATAAAACACAGTTATGTTATACTGCAATTCTTGTTTCAATGTTATGATTACCTAATGTTATGTGCAATTTACATAATACAGACTTTTTAACAATACATTTGTATTATCATACACATTGAAATGATAAATTTTTGTTTTTGCATATTATACTTAAAAATTGCATAAACAAGTGGTGGTGAAATGCTGTTTCTTAAGTTTGTTTGCCTTTGTGCTTTGTATCATAATTATTATTGTTGTTACAAATGTTTGCTTTTTTAGTTTATTGTTTTAGCTCAATTGCGAAGAAAGCTTGAAGTTTATTGAGTCACTCTCGTGTCCACTTCGTGAAAACAACAGTACAAGTTTCATATAAGGAAGTACTTCGAAGTACAATGGTTAGTTTGTCTTTGTACAATTAGCTCAGTTATTTTTTCACTGCATTGCCTATATTGTTATGGCTTACTGTTCTGAAGTATTGCTAGTTCACATTTGATCTCTGACATTTATTTATGATGTGCTCATGTGAAAAATTGCTTGTCAGAAAATTACATGATTTTTTTGGTTTCTCAATTCTATCCCTACCAGCAGCTTTATCTTTCACAGTTTTTATCGTTGTCTTAAGAAACTGTTATTACTCAATTTAATGTTCTAACTAATTTTTATTGTATCTACTTTTTAAACTTCCAATATCTGTGTTTTACTTTGATATATTCAAAGATTATGTTGCATGGATTTTATGCTTTTGCTGACTCCAAATAAACTTATTGTATTATAAATATTTATCTATAAGCGTCCAGTGTTATACAAGGGGTTGTTCGAAATCTTAACTGGCTATTACACAAGCAGACGATTAAAATCTGGGATGTTATTTAAACACGTTCAAAGACTTTGTAAAACGTTGTTTGTAATAAGACAAGAAAACACTAAAATATCTGTGAAAGTAAACAAATAACTTACACTGGTTTTCCTTTACGAGTAGTATTCTGAATCAAAAGGCTTGTTAAATGTTTGAGCAACGGGGCCCTGATTGCAAAACTTAAAAGTTGCAATGCCCAAGGCATTGATACAAACCAAAATTTTATTTTATATCACAGTAAACGTAAAAGGTTGGCTTCTTAATTTCTTTCTCAATCATAGTATTGCTGCAATATATTCGAACTTAAAATTGAAAACTGAATATTCGACCATCGAATTGGTTTATCAGTAGAGTAAAATCCAGACCTATCTGGAGTTATTATGCAATAAACCGACATTGAACGAAGGTCTTCGGCTCTTCGTTTTGGCTGTTAATTTACCCTGACGACAAAGAGGGTTTACATTCGTAATCATATAAAAACTCCAAACTTGAATAATTATTATCCATGTTTTGCGACTTATCTGTAGAATAACCTTTGAAAAAATGAGAGAACTATTTTCATGAACATAATATATCACGTGGGTGCTTCGGACCTATAGCCGTGTAAGTTTCCTCCCAGAACGAACACGTAAAGATGCTATTCTCAATAAACAAACTTGGACACTTATGTTTATCGATTTTTAGACGTCATCTGCGTAAACAACATTCTGATAAAAAATAAGAGAACTATTTTATCGAACAGGAATTTACAATTATAGTAATAGCACCGTTCGAATTTCAGGTTCCGATGACAGTTCATTCACGAAAAATATTAGTAACGGCTAGGTAAATGACTTAACAGTCCATTAATGAGAGTCACGTGCAACAACAATCAAGGACGATTTATTAGTTTATACTAAAATCATTTTAGATATGTGAAGACTAATCATTTTAGCTAATTGTGTCATCCATCGGAGACCCCCGCTTCGTGCAAGTCAACCAGTATCTGAGTAGATCCTCTATACGTCGGGTAAATTACGGTCAAAACAAGATGCGCGTGCAGCGTCATTCAAGGTCGGTTTATTGCAGATAACCCAAATAGATTTTATTCTGCATGTATGTAGGTTTTTCGCTGGTCGTGTTAGAATATTCAGTTGTCGATTTTAAGTGAATCGAATATATTGCAGCAATACTATGATTGAGAAAGAAGTTATGGTCCGCTTTATTATTTTTTTGTAAAATATAAAACATTTTGTTTCGTCTTGTTTATACAGTATCTTCTATAAATTTGTGTTCAGCATCACCAGATATTTAGGAACTTTTTAATCAAAGCAGAGGCTGGTCGACAAATGCCATGTTTTGCTCGTGGTATCTACTTCAAATATATAGGTCTTTGTTTAGCATAGGATAGATTCATCATGACTCTCACTGCAATTTAAACTCTTGGATGGAGGTTACATTGTATATCAAATATGAAACAGACAAAATTATAGGAGCCACGTTGCCGAGTTGAAGTAGTTGTCTGAACAACCAAAAAGCCAGGTGTTCGAACTGCAATGTCATCGGTCACCACCTTCTTAAAGAAACGAGAACCCGGTTTTCATCTAAACATCAATTTACTGTGTAATTGCATATACAATTTTAATTTAGAACAAGAGTCTTGGCTGGCAAAACAAGCGTGATTTTTTTAACTTTGGGCCTTTATTTGCCTGAATGCATGCTTTTACAAAAAAAAAAAAAATGAAAATGTACCTGGAAATGGTTTGTAGGCATAAGCTCTGAAGCCTTACAAGTTCCAAACAATTACTTGTTTTCCCAAACAAAGCGAAGTTGCAAGTGACATAAATAAGAGTCTACTTTTCTTCACGGTCCAGTTACAATATATGAACTAAATTTAACTTTGTAACTTACCGCTACCCTGCTTAATTTACCATCCATTTCGAAAATACAAATTTACAATTTATATATACACAATTGTAATGTTTACAATCTTGTCTGCACGCAACGAATGCATAAAGTAATATATATGACAGTCAGCTCCGCGTGATAAAGAAACCAAACGTCTAAATATAGGTTTAACGTTGAAGTCATTCAGGATTTCTCTGTAAATTTTACATGTGCGGTTTCTTTTGAGTGCTGTAGTTGTGTTTCAGTAATTTCTACATGTTTGCAAGTACAAGCTTATTATCATGTATTGCAACTTTAAGCAAACATGACACTTATTTCATTTTATACAAAAATGATATAATGGATTGAAATTCAGCCATATTAAGTTAACTTATCATTTATTTATTATGATATATATAATACATTTATAATGTACCGTTATTACACATTTATATAGAGGATAATTGTTGGTTTCGGTGTAATATCACGTATGGGCACCAAAAGTGATATTTTCACGAGTGGTACAGCCACGAGTGAACATGACTACTTTTGGTGTTCACGAGTGAAATTAGCGTGATATTACACCGATACCAACAATTTTTCTGTTTATTTTACTATTAGCTTTTTCGAACAGTACATTTTGTCACTGTTTTTTGTGATATTTCACTACTTTTTCAGCATGTCTTGTTACTTTCCAAGTGCGTGTCAGTAACTGATTCTTTTATGAATTTTAATTTTCAAGTATTGCAAGTTACAACGCATAAGACATTTATAAAACCACAATTGTATTTAATATCACAGTAGATAAAAAGTTTATTTTGGATTTTCTTTCTCAATCATTGCTGTAATATATTCGATTCACTACAAATTCACTGACTATAATCGACAAAAGTTGAATAATAATTACAGCGTTAAATTGTAGATTTGTCTAATTCGGATTTCTCTGCCAACTGAAACTAATTATAAGGGGCTGTAGATGACCAACTTCAATTTCAATCAAGTTTGTTTGCACTTTTACCTTGTTGGAATTCAAGGGAAAATACCGAGGATAATGCTTAAGTCGCGAACTGTTTACTGTTGTTGAAATATGAAATTACAACAGTATCGTCAACCGAGTTGAACTAGTTGTCAGAACATCCAGGAAGCCAGGTGTTCGGACTGCAATGTCATCGGTCACTACCTCCGTAAGATACGAGAATACAGTCTTCATCGAAACAAATCAATCTTCTGGACAATGGCGGATCAATTTTAATTCAGAACAAGTCTAAACTAGCGTAATACTTTGATTTGACTTTTTAAACTTTGAGCCTTTATTTGTCTGAAAGAATGCTTTTGTGTAGCTACGTTTTAGAAAAATATGAAAATGCACCTTGAAATGGTTTGTAAGCTCTAAAGCCTTACAAAGTTCAAAACAATCAAAGTTTGCACAGTACTTGTTTTCCCAAACAAAGCGAAGTTGCAAGTGACATAAATAAGATTTTACTTTTTTCTTCGCCGTTCAATTTAAATACATGAATTAAATTTAACTTCATAACATACCGCTACTCTGCTTAATTTACCATCAATTTCGAAAACACAAATTCACCTATATTCACCTCAGCGTTACTGCACCAAATATATTAACTTAAAACGCAATGTTGAGATTGCGTGCTCTATGCTTCGTAAAACATATAACAATCTAGCCGACAAACGGAATACATCTATTGTCTTGCAACTATTGTTTTTGGCCAAAGCTTTATACGGATGTGAGTTATGGTCCGATTTATTATTTACTGTAAAATATAAAACATTTTGTTTCGCCTTGTTTAAACAGTATCTTTTATGAAGTTGTGTTCGGCATCACTAGATACTTAGGAGCTTTTTAATCAAAGCAGGGGCTGGTCTACAAATGGCCATGTTTTGCTTGTGGTATCTATTTCAAATCTAGCATAGGATATATAACTCATGACTCTCAATGAAATTCAAATTCTGGGATCCTATCAAATATTAAACAGACAAAATATATTAAACAGACAAAATTATAGGAGCGACGTTGCCGAGTTGAAGTAGTTGTCTGAACAACCAGGAAGCCAGGTGTTCGGCCTGCAATGCCATGCACCTGGATATGGTTGTAAGCTCTGAGGCCTTACAAAGTTCCAAACAATCAAAGTTTGCACAGTACTTGTTTGTTTCCCAAACAAAGTGAAGTTGCAAGTGACATAAATAAGAGTCTACTTTTCTTCGCGGTCCAATGACAATACATGAACTAAATTTAACTTTGTAACTTACCGCTACCCTGCTTAATTTACCATCCATTTCGAAAATACAAATTTACAATTTATATATACACATGTAATGTTTACAATCTTGTCTGCACGCAACGAATGAATAAAGTAATATACAATGTATATGACAGTCAGCTCCGCGTGATAAGGAAACCAAATTGTCTAAATATAGGTTTAACGTTGAAGTCATTCAGGATTTTCTATAAAGTATATGTTTTCGGTTTGTTTTGAGTGCTGTAGTTGTGTTTAAGTATGTTCCACATGTTTACAAGTACAAGCTTATTATCAAGTATTGTAAATTTAAGCAATTAAAGCATTTGAAAATGTACATTTTTTAAAACTCTTCTTTCTTCAGTATCTTAATTCTTATTTTGAACATTGGAATGCAGTATCTTAATTTTAATTGATTTCTCTTTTCAGTCTTGACACCTATGTGCAGACCTTACTCCTAGCGCGTATGCAATGTCAAGAATATAGTATGCAAAGAAGAGTAATAGGTGTGTAAAGAAGAACAAACTGCATCTGTTATTTAGCAAAATGGGTTTTATACTACTGGGCAGTACACCAATCGACAGATTAAGATTTTTTTAGAACTGGAGGCTAGAGTTTCAAGATAGCTACAAAAAAGACAATCAAATCATTTTCTATGAAACAATAATAAATTTTCAGTTAGATTTGTCGCATCACAAATTACCTTTTGTATCATTGTTGTCTTTAAATCCGAGTGTTATGTAATTGCTCTTAATACGTAATTTAATACAGGTCCATAAAACACAATTTAAATATGTAGTTTGGTCATAGGATTTTACAAATATATACAGAAATAACTTCCGTGTAGTAAATCGATAAGGTAGGCAATACATGAAATCAGGAAGGAAAAATAAGATAACGGCAGCTAAAGCAAATATTACGTCTTGAAAATAAATTTGTAAACATGAAAAGTTGACAACGACTATTTTCTTAACCTTTAATGAATGAACGCTGAGCATAGGTTGCTGATCCGATGAGAAATATGAATTATATGTTTACTAAATTGTATATATAGTCGTAAATGTACATCTCTACCTACACTTTACATTGACGTCACGGTTAAAAGTATGGTTTATCCATACAATATACAGTCAATTAATGTTTATTAAAGTCAACAGCAATGCAGTTTTTATTAATATCAAAATAAAAAACGAAAAATAGTTCTTTAAAAAAACATAAAACTGGTTTCTATCTTTTTTCAAAAGTCAGGTGCAGTCTTTGACAATGCATTGCGGTTATGGTTCTGTATAAAGTTAAATCTAGTCCAATTAATAGCAGAATATGTGAATAGCATGCCACTTACCAGATCTCATGTTAATTTAAGGTCAAGGCATGGATACAGGCATTCTTCTTGTTTGGTGCTTTCTTATTAACGTTCTTCCGAAATAAATAATGTGTAAGTTCGAGTTCACATTTTTACTTATGATGCTCAGTCAGACATAGTCAATTCCCTTAGAAATCGGGGATCTCTTAATTGTAGGTGACAGTACAGTAACGATATCGGGTATAGATGAAATCTAGATGATTTGATTAGTTTAGTCCACGATTTGCATTTTAGAACTCTAGTATGGAACAATTTGACACGGTCATTTTTTCTATTCGTCGTGATATATTTCAACTTTTAAGCTTTCCATTGCCTTATGCCATGTTCGGACAAACCCGAATACACCAAACAAAAAACACCAAAACACCCAGTAGAAACGTAAGTGTGCTAATTATACAATGAATAGATAAAATGATATCTGGAAAATGAACATGTCCTCTTAAGGGGGGTCACTGCTGAAATTCAAGCTAACAAGAATTTTTCTTGACCCTGTTTTTTATGGAGACTAACATATTGCTAGTTAATTTCTGGAAAAATAATAATGGGTCAATGACTTAACCTTTTCTTAATATTAATCTTTAGTGATACACTATCAGATAAGGTGCTTAATGCAGAATTAGCTAGAATTTTCGTATTGTATACGTTTATGTATGTGGTGTATGTTTCAGAATGGGTATCAGTTTTTAATCTCTTCTAATGTAGAATGTCAAATTTTAGGATGAAAAATAAGAGATAGTGGTATTTCTATCATTATCTGAATAACTATTACGCCCAACCACTTTACTAAAATTCATTTTTTCAATTTTTGATCAATGAATATTTCATGATAAAGGAATAACAAGGTTTTTGAGATATTTTGCCTACAGTTTGATTAAAACCTCAGTTTTAGAATGCAAAAATAAAAAATGAGGGTCAATGTGCATATAAGAAAGAAATTCAATAAAAACTGACAAAAAATGTTTTTTTTAGATTTAGACGTGCTTTGAGATATGACGGCATAGGTCTGTAACAAAGAACTGTTAAATGAACTTGTTATTAATGATTTTTTATATCCTAACAATTCTTCTTGTAATGCAGTTTGAATTAAGCAAATATCTTAAACAGTTTTTGAGAAATGACTGTTTTTGTACCCCTACCCCCCATTTTGGCATATGACAAAATTTGTCAATTTAGCCACAAGATGTGAGGTCAAAATATTTTTTTCTCAAAAATGTTCAATTTTTTACACTAAAATATTCCTATTGTGCATAAGTTTACTACTACATGATTATTTTTTCCAGTTATCTCATCATTTTTTAAGTATAACAAATGTAAATTTCCGGAAGTGCAAAAATCCAAAACCTCACCAGTGACTCCCCTTAAAAGAGATAAAGTGAATCTAACATGTTCATGAGTTGTGGATCATCTTATGCACAGCTCAATGGGCATGGTAGATTTATTTTGTCACCGTTTAAATCGCATTTTCACAAAAGTAAGAAGGAATAAATGCAAATACAGGATGGGGATGAAAAAATGAAAATCAACTTTTTCTCGAATTTTACTTCAAAACTGCTATAGATGGAGATTTTTCGTTTTTTTTTTCATTTTTCGATTTTTATGTCTGCTTACAATCAGCATAAAAATAGTCCGGCAGCGATGTGAGATAAGCGATGTGAGATAAGTTTATCTGATCTAACTGTAACAAACAATATTATTATATAAAAATCTAAATTGAGCAGAAAGAAAGACTAAATTAAATGATATATACTAAAATGGTATATTCATACACAAAAATATCGCATTGTTTCATATCCGGATTTTTAAAATCGAGAAAACGGAAATAGTATTTCTGATTGCGGAAATAGGGAGTGCTTAAGGATAATATAGTTGTCAATAGCAGGAAATATAATTGCCTCCTAGAATTTATTAATATGTGTTGGTAACAATTTCAGAAAAAAAATGTCTGTCGTCTGCGTTGTTTTTAAGAAATATGTTATGCTTTTTTTCTGAACCGGATTTATTACGACACGTACGGCTATAGGAAAACATTTTCTTCAAATGAAACTGCATAAATAAGAAAATAGAACTGCAAAAATGTTTGGTCTAGTGGTTCAGGCATCAATAAGTCTTTGATCAGGAAGTAATGTGAGGATGAAGGTATTTAATAAACGGGTTATTGAAAGGACAACTTTATCTTCATATGTGTTCAGTGTCTTGTTGAAAGGTAAAATGTGTGCAATAAAGGGTGTTTCATAAGTCACAAATGTATGACATCAGCCGCTGTCATCAATTTACAACGATGAAACATTTTCCTTTCTAATTACACTTTGCTTGAAGTTAGGAATTGAGACCTGACCGAGTTTTAAATGATGCCGTACTGCGCATCAAAATTAACGGAAAACCAAACAATGGGTTATTTATAGAGGTAAATTTTGAAAATCCCAAGTGTTAGTAATATACATGTAATTATATATTTTTAATGATTACAGCACCATAATGTGGTCATTTACAGCAACGTTTAAAGTAGAGTTAGAACTGGAATACACCTCAACATGTAGAATGAGAGGCTGAGGGCGGGGAGGTGACGAGCTCTTAAAGCATTTTCCATTACTGTCGTATTAGTATGTTAATATGCAACTCTATGGTTAACGGTTACAGTATAATCACCAACAGTTGCATTGTTGAGCTGCGGGCCCAATGACAAGTTTCTGTAATTGTGAACTGATTTAAGACGGAAACTATCGATGTATATGTTAAAAAGAATAGTGTCACTAGCACCAGTGCTTTGATTAATTAAATATCTAGAATTTGATACCTCTTTAATCTTAAGGTACCTCGCATGTCCCCCCCCCCTTTTCCAAACAAACTGCTTGAACAACTCTTATTGGTGATTTGTCTGTCAACTATGATTATTAAATGAAAGAATAACACAATTTATTAACAAATATTGTATATTTAGTATTCACAATGCGATTACATAATGTTATCAACGAAATGCAGCTACAATCGTTTAATAAAGCAACAGTCACAGAGCATTTGACAATCATGGCAATGTTCGTTTAATATTTGACAAAAACCAATGCATATTGTGCAACAAACAGCAATGCTTTAAATATAAAATAATTGTTACTTGTATAGTTGTTTACACTGCACATCCACATAACTATATGGTTGCCTAAATCTTACTTCTATGGTTTTTCATACATTTTGTCTATCCATGCGGACTGGTCGAAGGTGAAAGAAAATGTCAACCATTGTCTAAAACAATTTTAAAATTTGTTTCCGATACTTCGGTGAAGCGTATTTCAAAGGCCTAAACATTTGTAAATCGTTATTAATTCCCGTCGTCTTCTTATGCAATAGCGAGTTGACTCCCTACTCCACCTGCACTTGGTTGCAGCCACACAGCTTCGTAAGAGATGAGGAAAAACGTCTGGAGAATAAGTCAAACGGGCTGCCCGGGAGTATCCTTGTTTTTAACAAACTTGTATTTGTTACGTGATATACACCAATGGACACACGTTACGATGATGGCAATAATCATAATTACGCCGACGAAAATTGCCACCGGAATAAGCCAATCAGCATCACTGGAGTCCTTTGGAAGCTTCTCCTCTATAAAAGAATGTTTTAAATAATGAGAGAAGTATAAAACACGACCAAAAGAAGTACATGTTTATGAAATCAAACTGTATTACATGTATATTAAATTACTTATATTGAAATTTACAATGTCGAAAAGTACGCGTCATTCCGAGTTAGAACCGCGACGCACGCTGTTCCTTCGATTCATTGCACAAAAATAGGTCTTGTGCGAAAGCTCTACAGAATAATAAAATAAATTATACTTTTAGTGAGTGAGCCATAGTAATTACATTAGCTATTTAAGAGGGTTTTCGCAGTGTATAGTACTTATTTATCTCGAGACAAAGACAAAGTGTTTATTGATGGATTTAACATATGATCTTAACAGTAGCAATACGAACCATATTTTACGTTTTAAGTAATACGATTTAACACATAGTGGGAATTAAACTTCCTTTTCCGATATACATGACACAATTATGCGTGTTTTAATTTTAGAAACTGTTGTATTCAGGTAGTGTGTACCTAGACCTATATATATTAAAACTTAAGTGGAAAAGGTACTTGAAAGTTAAAGTGAAGGTTGTTTACATTATTTATAATAAACACTCGGCAGGTGTTGGAAAATTCCATTCTTCAAAACCTGGGGAAGGGAAAATGTGGCAGCCTTTGTACCGAATGACGTCAACTGTCCGATAGTGTTGGGGAGGAGGCATATTGATTTGATGCTGTATTTCTGTCTGTCTGTCTGTCACAAAAGTGTGTGATCCACACAACTCCTCCACGCCTCCTTACTGAAACTTGGTAGAAATGTCTAGTACGAAGTGCATATCGCCATGATATTCAGATTTACTGATTGTTGAATGAGTTATGTTTGGAGCGTACTAAGTTGACATCCCAAACTTCTCCAAAACCCCTCGCTGGATTTTCATAAAACTTTGCAGGAAGCATCAGTATGAATTTTATTTGTCATATTATTATGTGGAGTCACTAGCTCAGGGATTTGAAAAGTTAAAATCTTGTCTTTGCCTCTTCTCCAAAGACCCTTGATGGATTGTCATAAAATTTTGCTGGACGCATCAATATGAAGTATAGTTGTGTTTATTATAATTCGAAGTCACTGAAGAGACATGAAAACAGAAAATCATGTCCGTGCTTCTACTTCAAAACCTTTTGCAGGATTGTCATAAAATTTTGCCCAAAACATCAGTATGAAGTCTAGTGGTACATATTATAATTTTGGCTCATTAGCCCAAAGGTCAGTGTCACACGAAAACAGAAAATGTTGTGCGCGCTTCTTCTCCAAAACCTTAGCTGGGCTTTCATAAAATTTTGCCGGCAGCAACAGTATGAAGTCTTGCTGTGCATATTATAATTTGTGGTTACTCGTTCAAAGGTCAGGGTCATTGAGACTTGAAAACAGACAACCTTTTTCGTGCTTCATATGTTTCATAAAATGTTGCCGGAAGCATCAGTATGAAGTTTAGTTGTGCTCATTATAATTTGTGGTCACTTGTTCAAAGTTCAAGGCCATACGGGTAGGTGAAATACGTTTTTTCGTTAAAACAATCTCTAGTTTAACTGATAAAATACAGGTACATGTTAATTTTATTTTTTCTTGAATATAAAGATTGTTGATTCTACTTCACATATTTTGATTTTATTGTATATTGCGATGAGGGTACCTTAATAAACATAACAATGTCGCCATGTTAATTGTTATTAATCTTTTTTTCCTTACCTATATTATTGACTAGGTTGCCGATTGCAGAATCAAATCTCTGAAAATTAAACAAAAAAATGTAAGTTTAAGGTGAACTATGTCAGACCCCAGCCATGAATCGATCAATTAAGGTGACAAAAGAAACAATTAAACACGTGATCATTTGTACTATTGCCGAAACTGCAGAAAGATGACTGACAAAATCCGAAAAGACCACGTGATCAAGTTTGTTGTTGCCACTCTGATACGGCAGCGTTACTCTGAACACGTGATCGACTGTATTGCCGCCAAAAAGCCGCACCGCACCGGTAAGGCGAAATCTTCTAGCTTTAACAATTCATTGCTCAATAGCATTAGTTTGATTATGGCAACACCGTTTTGGCAAAACAATCATTTGCGCTGCCACCACATACCCAATAAGGCAGCGTGAGTTGATTGATTACGTATTAAAACAGCGAGGTCGCCTTGGAATATCAAATCGGACTATATAACAATGAATTGCGATGTCTCCCAATCTTATACGGAATGCACCAATCATAGAGTAATTTGTTAAGAATAATATTTTATAATCCTTTTTTAAACTGAATATGTTTACATAATAAATTATGACACATCTATTTATGTAAAATGTCTATAATATTGTAAATACATTTTGTATTGAAATTTCTTATAAACAATGTTTTTTTTTTTTTTTTTTTTTTTTTTTTTTTTTTTTTTTTTTTTTTTTTTTGTTTTTTTTTTTTTTGGGGGGGGGGGGTTTTTGGTGTTTTTTTTTTTTTTTTTTTTTTTTTTTTTTTTTTTTTTTTTTTTTTTTTTTTTTTTTTTTTTTTTAAAAAAAAAAAATAAAAAAAAAAAAAAAAATTTTTTTTTTTTTTTTTTTTTTTTTGTGGGGGGGGGGGGGTTTTTTTTTTTTTTTTTTTTTTTTTTTTTTTTTTTTTTTTTTTTTTTTTTGGGGGTTTTTTTTTTTGTTTTTTTTTTGGGGGGGGGGGGGGGGGTTTTTTTTTTTTTTTGTTTTTTTTTTTTTTTTAAAAAAAAAGGTGTTTTTTTGGGTTTTTTTTTTTTTTTTTTAAACTTTTTTTTTTTTTTTTAAAACCCCCCCAAAATGGGCAAAAATAGCACATCTTATGCTAGAATAAATGTTTATCATAAAATCAAAATTAAACTGAAATTATTGACTATGCAAACGTACCTTTACTCTGTTGTTATTATCAGCCATTTTCATTTCTTTATCTGGTTATTTCAAATCAAATTGTATATAAACGCATTTCTCATATTTATATACTTTCGTGTAAGGGTTTTCCAATATGATGCTGGATACCACTATAGATAGCACATGTACAAAACGTAATTAAATGCGTCTTCGGATGACCTCCGTGTTTTGATCTAGGGCCACAACAAATTTATTGTATGTTTAACATCGTACAACCTATTCACCAATAAAAAAGGCAAGATAGGATCAATTATTGAAAGCATAACCTATTAACACATGGTATTATTTATGTTGCACTAAACATACATGTGTATTGAGAATATAGCTTCATTCTGCATTTAAAACTTTGATTTATGTGGTCGCTACCATTGAATTATTGTCCGCAAGCTAGGTGAAGATTTAATGGTATACCAAGAAATTAGTCGCTAAATATAGTAAATTTGTTTATTGCGTATTGTGCAGAATCGATCCAGACATCATCACATGCTATAATTATAGAAATGTCATACAGGATATTTCAACTACGAAGGTAGTCGGAGGCTGTGTGTGAGTCATGCGTGTGGCCGTCCGCCTAACCTACATTTTCTAACAACCGTAAAAACTGAGCATAGTATTATTGAATTACACTAGATTTTATCCGTTGTTGATCAGATCAAAACTTGAGTAGTTTTAATGGACATACATGTACAGTGTACATGAATATATGACACCGAGAAACAGTTAAATGTGCAAGAACGATAATCCTAACTTCTGTCATCACATGATTACTTCTACATCTGTTAGACACTTCAAGAACCATAACTCAGTCAAGAATTGTCCTTTCAGAATTATACCACTTTTTGGGTCGATTGTTAAAATCGAACCAAAGTTAACAGAGTATATCGGCCCCTTACGGCCGAACGCACAACATACAAACAAGTAGTTCCATATAAACAGTTGTTAGGCATTATAACGATTTCTGTTTTTCAAAATTATATAGTAATAAATCTAAATAATTTAAAAACATTTCAGAATAGAATAATATTATTTCGTTGTTATTCTTTAAATGTGTAATTAATCGTAAATACTATTAATGCGCGAACGACTTGGACATACAAATTTATAAGAACTCGTTTTTTACCTATAATTGTATAGTCGGCGGACATAGAGTAGTTGGTAGAGATGCTGGAAATTGAAATGCGCTGACTTACTGCGGCGGACGCGAGTTCGAAACCCATCTACTACAGTATTTTTTTACATTTTTTTTTCTGTTTTACTTATAATTTTAAGACTTTAAACCATTTTCAACGTTTTACAGCAAATAATCATAGAAAACTTCATTCATGTCAAACTTATAAGGATAATGTTAATAAGACATACTGTATACATATTATTCGATAACAGTAAAGTTCAGTCAGCAGTCGTGTCAGGTTTTGCTTGTACAACCAGAATTGGTTTCCTTGGGTTCTTTTCGGGCTATGCCTCAACATCAATCATCACCAATTTCTAGAATATTTACATGTCAGTTTTGTTTGTGGGCCCGCTGTGATACTTTGTATCACTGTTTTTCTTGTTCAGTTATTAATTTACTCTGTGTCTTCTTTGATCTTGCTCATTGTTCAGTTTTTGCCTACAATTTAGGATAGGAATTTATTTTGTATTATTGACACAATACACTCAACCCTATGGGCAAATCCCATAACTTTTGAATGACATTAAAAGTTGTGCAAACTTTGAATTTTCAGTTCAGGTTTATAAATTCCACTTCTCAGTTACCATTCACAGCTATGATACTTTATAGGGTAGTTGAACATACATGTAGTCACTGAATGCAAAAGGTAAGCACATGGGTTCCTATCAAAAGTAAAGTTTACACATATGGTTAAAGGTCAAACTCTGTGGACATTTGTGTCTCCAGTTTGTTGATAACTTTACTCATGCATGGGTTGCCCTGATATTTACACATGTATGTGTACAGTCTGTGTTGTTCAGAGACAATCGACCCTCCAGCGCTTTCAGTCCTTTGATTTGTTTTAGATGCCCAAAACATAGCTAAAAATCATGTCGGAAATTTATTTAAACTTCATGACAGTGGTGTAGACCGGTTACAAGAGCCATAAATAGTCGCCGGTTATTATAACCATGGGGGTACTTTGCAAATGTTTCACCTAAATTACGTACATTCTGAAAACAGAATTTTATAAAGGTAAGAACAGAATTGTTTCCCTTGTGTAATTTTCAAAGCAACAGGTTATGCTATTTATATTGTTTTTAGGCAAATATAAGACTTTTTCAATCGGAAATAGTAGAGCACTATGAAGTAATATAACAAGAGCCCTGATTGGACATTTGAAACGACTATTAAAATAAGATGGGCACATGTGTAACTTTGTAAAATGTGTAAAATGAGTGTAATAGGATAACATATAAACTATTAATTACTTTGAAAGACAGATGCCGATAGAAATATGTAAATATCCATTGCACTTATACGTGTTTAATAATTAAAAGGCAAAACATTTTGTAAATTACTCTGGAAGACAGATGCCGATAGAAATATGTAAATATACATTGCACTTATTAATAGGCAAAACATTTTGTAAATTACTCTGGAAGACAAATGACAGTACAAATATAATATACATTGAAAATGTAGTTCTTTACGTCCCACAGAAACATCTGATTTTTGAACTGAGTCTATTATCTGTCTACCTTTTTGGGGAATTGAATTCTAAAGCATAGGACATTTCACGTAGTAGAGCACACGACGAAACATTTACGGTATATAAATGGCAAGATTTGCCAAAGAATAATGCCATGGCAAAAGTTGAACACATAACCTCTATAAATTCAACGCTGACAAGAATTTATCTAGTCAAACTTTAGCTTACTTATTCTTGCTATGGAAATCAACAAAGATAATAGTAAAATTTTACTTGATTCAGGGTAATCCCTATTTATTAAAACGAAGTGAAAAGGTCCAGTCGTCATAATTGTCTATTATAGCAGCGGTCGTCGCGGATACATAACTGGCTCGAGACGTATACACAAAAAATTAAATGGCTCGATTAACCAATCAGAAAGCGAGAATTGTAGCCGCGGTATTATAATTCTCCCACAAAAAGGACAGTCCATGATGTGACATTCTCGTACTAGGTCAATCACACCCTTGATCTCATTGGTCGCCGTAATTTACCTACTTTTTGGCAACCAATCAAATTCAATTTTTTGCAAAAACTGGCTGGAAACACAGAAAAACACTTTTGATAGGTATAGGCATGGTGGGAGACATGCCGAGGTCTCATCCACAAATACAAGCTAATATAGTCGCTTTTATGGACGGACCTTTATAAAATTTGCTTCAAATCAAATTAAAAGTGACACTCTCGTGGTCGAAACACCGTTAATTTAGAACTAAATACATACATTTGCTACAAAACCATAAACTGCCAGTATTAAACAGATCATTTCATGACTGAAATATCAACGTAAGACAATTACTTGACTATTTACTGCTCTATGACGTAGTCTTTGTTGGTATTAAGACTAGACTTAATCCTATCATTTGAACACGGAACGCCACCACAAATAATACAAAACTTGCACTGATCACTGTATGTTACAATCACGCGGATAACTTGTATTAAATCTACTAAGAAAGAATCCGACCTAACGAAATTGAAGATTATTCGTGCAAAAAGCCAAAAATGATGAAACAAAATAAATACGAAATACAGACAGACATCAAAATTGTTTTCAGTATATAGAACACACTTCTGTCAATTTTCTGTCAGTAAATTTGGCTTAATTAAAATTAATTATGTGATCTTAAACTTCTTGCTAAAGACAAAATTATAGATGTAGTTATGTGTTGCAGAATGCTAAACTTGCTCGGGTCGTCTATTCGATTATATAGGTACAAAGCACGGGTATCATCCGACCGCGACCAGAGCCAATCCAGTGGTTGGATGACATTTCTATGATATTGACAGTTTATTATATAGCTTTAGGTATTTGTCCACACTAATTCTCTTGATTTTTATTAACGTTTAAGCATAAAATAGAAGGAAAAACTCAAAATACGTGAGAAGGCGCTGTATTTGACGTCATTTATTTGTCGTCGTTGCATTTATAAACAAGACGAGACAGCCAAATTATAAGCGACGTTATCAATGTATTGGATATGCAAGAATTTTCTACGGACCAACGGGCAACAGCCTTCCAAAATAATTGGCACTGTGATAATACTGAATCGTGCTATATATATATATATTTATAGCATGCCTGAATTTATTCCCTTACTCGGTATTTCGATGAATAGTCTGAGCATTCAGTGCTTTAAACATTGGCTACGGAAACACGTTTTCTCCTGTTTATGAACAATTATAGAGAGGGGGTTTTTCGTTGGCGGCTCGTATTCCGTTTGAGAAATTTTACAATCGAATTTGAGTTTTACGTGCATGCAGCATTTACAGATTCGATTGTAGCATGCTTATTGATTGCCGGAGTCATAGTGATATCCATGTACATTATACTAGAAGTATACGGCAATACAATACTATTTGTATATGGAAAGATGTTATTATACATTAACATTGTTTTGTGTATTTCATACTTTGACGTAATTTGTAAGCCAACTCCACAGTTATGCTAGCCAAATATACGTGTATCGCCTTGCCTTAGCGAGTTACTCCAGTATTTGATAGAGTTATTAGTATAGTAATGCGATCCAGAATGCCGGATTTGCACTAGTCGTGCGTCGGATCATACGAGTGCGTAGCACGAGTATGATCAAACTGCGACGAATAAAGACTGTATTTTTGACAGAATATTTATAGGTATTTTATAAATTTATTTATTGTTGTTTGGTAACAGAATGTCATTTAATTGATACTCAATATGAAAGTATATAATAAAAAGGTTATCAAACCTGTATTGGAAATTATTACTTAGAACTTGAAAGCTCGCTGTTCATGGCAATTCAACTCGTTCCTAGTAAAATTTCGCCACACAAGCTCGATAACCTATAGTACTTGATCCGTGATGACGGATTTGTCAGCGATTGTTTTTTTACCAATTTTTGTTCCTGTTTTTTAATACCCGGATATCATTTTTTTTTAATTTTATTTTCCCTTTTTGTAGGTTTTGTAACCACATCAGCATGGCTAGGCTGTAGTCGGTTATCTTCCATGTGAGATGTAACAGCTTTTCACATAAAGAAGTGTTAGACGCAGACAATAAAGGAGGCACTAAGATGTTTAATACTACTGTGGATATTATACTGATCATGTTCCAAATATTTGTTGTTCAAGGTAATTTATCTTTCTGTTAATTTCTAATATTGTCGCAATTTTCAATACACTGATATTGTAAACGCAGTTTGTCAAATTATCGATATTGTGGTCGTACATTCAAATCATTGATCTTATAGCCGCTAATGTCAAATTATCGATATTGTGGTCGCACATTCAAATCCGTAAATGTCAAATTGTCGGTATTGCGGTAGCAATATCAAATCCGCAAAGGTCAAAATATTAATATTGCAGTCGCAATTACCAATACACTAGTATTGCAGCTGCATTTTTCAAATCACTTATATTGTAGCCACAATTTGTAATTATAATAGGTTGTGGCCTTTACGTTCAATTAACAAATATTGTAGCTGCAATTTTCAAATCACTGAACAGATATGTCGCAATTGACAATTCACTAATGTCCGCGTGTAATGTATACAACATTTCAACACTATTGAAGGTTAACTAGTTAAATTAAGGCAGTTCTTGGTACTAACGGACACTCGTTTTGTGTTCAGATGGCTATCTTACTTGGAGAGTGTTCGCGAATATATAACTATGTAACTTGATAAAATAGCAATTTTTAAGTGCTTTTAAAACTAGATAATAAACACATCAGCGTACGATGGTTATCTTGCGGCAGAAATATGCAACCTTAGTTCAACGATTTGACAGAATCACAGAAATTGCCATAACTACATCTATGTAACTCTTATATCCAAGAAAAAATGTTTAATCACCGAGATTGACCATTATTTGTTAAAAAACCATTCATAATCGAAAGAAGATACTATAAATATAGCACAGTATCATTTTTCAATGATATTGCAAAAACAAAATTCCACTGTCTGACAAAGTATGAAAAAAATGAACACAATATTATCACTATTTTATCCGTTAATTTTGTATCTAGTTTTGAGTATCTAGTGTGCTAATGGTTTTTCAATGTGAAAACAATATCTTAAATTAAATCATGTGTCCAGGTATACCCTAAAAATTGCTGTAAGAATTAAATTTTAAAATAAGTTTCTGTAGAAAAAATGTTTATGCTTCAATGGTTGTATTTAAACTGTTCAGCAGTGGCGATATGTTTCTTTCTGTTTAGTTGGGACACATGTCTCGAAGTGTTATATCTAGACAATAAAAGGGCAGGGTGTCCTAAAAAAGGCGAAGATGCATTTAGTTTTGAACAGGGCACTTTTTGTGTCTTCGAGAATTTCAAAATCAGAAAATGTCCTGTAGAATTGGAATATTTCTGTAAATAAATGATGCGAAATAATACCTCATGTTTATATAAGGAGCCATTTTTAAAAAATGCTGAAACATTCTCCCTCACGTATTCAAAAGATTTCTTTATCGTTTGTTCTATGGGTTACAACAACAGGTCAGCAGGTACGCGCAGGAGGGGGAGGTGAGGGGCAAAAAAGGGCAGAGTGCAGCACCCTGCTAAAACGCTCTAGAAGTGCAAATGAGATTGACGGTTGCGTACGTACAGATGCAGACAAAAAAAACCGGATGCAGATGAAATGGCTGCGTTACAAAACATTACTTTGCACGATAAGTAATTTGTTTCGCGGCAATCCTTTGCACCAACGTGTATCAGTATTAGTGTTTGTGTCAGCATACTTAAGTTTTAAGTTAGAACTCATAACCCCACACTTAAAATGATGATGTTGTTTCCTTTTCCGTATGCACATTTAAACCTTTTAACATAATCTTTTTATACGTTCAAATGAAATGGCCGAATGAGGACACAAAACAGATACGGATGGAGATGCACGTTTGTAGACATATTAAACTGTTACATTTTTAATTTCAAGCGGCCGGAGAATACTACGAGTCTAACTATACTTCGACCTGGGAAGATGCAGGCAAAAAGTGTAAAATAGCGACGCCTGCCATACGTTTGACTCAAAAAGGATATATTGTGGACATTGACCACAAACTAAGCCATAGTGAAGCATGGATTGGCTACTTTTCCATGATGACGGTGTTTGAATATATTGGTATGATTGTTCTTCTATATTCTTTCTAAAATATAATATTTATATACACGTTTATTATTGAGACGTTAGTAACCAGGGAAACGTAAAAGGTTTAAGAATGTTGAAAGCATGTTAAACATGTCTTAATTTCCGAGGAATTAATTCAACGGTAAGGGAATACTCCACTCGCTGAAATCTTTAAATGCTTTGTGTTTAGTTTACGTTTTGTAATACTGTTGGTAGGAGCCGGCAAGACTTTGCAGTCATGTTAGTGTATTGCTAATAAGTTTTAGTGCAGCAGTTTGTGGCTATATTATAAACTTGAAAGTTTAAACCTAACACTCATCATCTTATAGCGATTCATTACTGGTAAGGGGATCTTGTGATCTGATAGTTTTGTAACAAGTTTGGCTTTATTCATTTAGTTGAGTACTTGTTTCATACTTTACAAGTATTTGTCAAATTATTCGTGAATCTGTCAAGAGAAATATATATCTTTCTGTTTGACTGCTTACAATCTTTTACGATGTAAGTTTGTTTTGAATTCTGTTTTGAGTTCGTGCGTGGTTTAAAATTTACCATAGTATGATGAACAGAGAATTAGTAAACTACTGTGAATGAATTTGACTGACGTTCATGTTCTGCTATAACGTATATAATGTGGTCATCATGTTCACAGGCTGTATGAAAATAGATGAACAGCATAGTAACCAAACATTTACTCTAACTCGCCAACATAATTCACCCGGGCTCTGCTACAAGACATGTAATGGGAAAGAACTCATTGGGATCAGCATTGATAAGGTGAGGTATTATAATATCAACACATGTCAATGTCTTACTATCATAATGATTTTCTATGCAATATATAGAGGATATTTGTTTGTTTTGAGTGTATATGGAATATATCTCACTAAGAAGTGATACAATTGTAATATTTTCAAGTTCGCGTAGCGCGAGTTAAAATGTAAAACTTTTATCCCTTTTAGTTGAGATATATTTCATATCCACTTAAAACAAACAGATTTTCTTTTTATTTCATGCTAAATATTAAAACAAAAGCAAAATTATGTATATGCATCACCAACACTGTGACTGATATAAAATCTATATCATTAATCTATATTTCACTTATAGAACACAGTATTTCATTAGTCAGCATTAAATAAAAATATATACGTACATTAGTGATTTGCCTTAAACAGGAATTGAAAATAGAAGTGGTGTTCTAAATCCTACGCACGACTAAAGTTTGAATTGATACTCATCCGTTCCTAGTTTATTGTCCATTTTCTTTCTCAAACATTACTTTTTTGCTCTTATTATGTTAAAATAAATTCTTCAATTATAAATGAGAAAACATTAACACTAGAAGTGGGGTGGCTCAACGATAATAAGGTGATGTTTTAACGTCGCCGAAGTTTGGGGTTTTCCATAAACTTATTTCGTAAATAGCTTTTCAAACAAGAAGAAACATTTTCGGTAAAAATATCAGGTACCTGAATGATAAACCAATATTTCCAAATTATTTGAATAAAAGTGAACGTGAACAAAATTCGGGTAGATACATATGGCACTGCCTGTTCAACTGAAATTTACTTACTCCCTTTCCGCGTGTTTTGGGTTACTTTATTGCATCTTGTTACCATTATCAAAAGCAAGGAGTAAAGGTAGGATTCTACTAGATATCAGTTGTTAATGCCAATGTTTATAACTCTCCAGTAGTTGCAGAGCAAGTGACCTAGTATACGTAAAGAACATTAGATTATACTTCAATGTTTTACAAAATATTTCTTTCATATGCTTGTATATTGAAGTGCATTTGTTTGGACACCATTGAAAACTATCTGGAACCTTCTTGCCAAATGCGATGCCGTGGAAGCAATGAAGGTCTTGCATGCGGAGGAGAAGACTTTATGTCAGTATACAAGGTTTTAAAAAACGGTAAATATTTCTTCTGTGTGATTATTATATATATGGATAAAATCCGACGTTTACAACACATCATCAATCACCATGATAGTGATATCTTCCCGAACTTATGTTACGCTTGATGCACAGCTAATCAATACAGCAACATCCATATAATTATCAATCTTTTCTTTTGTGTAAATTTACATAGGTTCTAAGTTGTTTGCCGTTCCAAAATTTGTATTCTGTGATATACATCACTCTTGTTGTACGACATGAAAAATGAAATATCTTGATTAAGCTGCTCGCGGACCTATAGCCACACGTCTATATAGGTTCGTGTCTATTAAAAACTATTACAACAAATCGTACAAACCGACTTTGGGTACCGTTAGTGAAAGACATTTGAAATTTTCCAAATGAATATAATTCATGTTACAAAATGTGATGCATCTGAAAAAATACAGTTTTATTCCAAAAGACATTTGAAGCCGAGTCAAAAGTTATATTTCATTTTAAAGTACAGTTGTGAATCTAATTCATATTTAATATATAATTATATAAACCCATATTTTCTTAATTGTCAATTTTTACTTAACATAACTAACACCATTGACAGAAGAATGTCATATGTTACATTGTACGACGTGGTTCCGATTTCTAACACATCGAAACACGCAAACTATTCAAATGCCAAGAAACAGAGATAGTGAGATTTACTTCTAGACAACTAACCTAACTATTTTATCTACATGTAACTTATTCCGTATCTTTTCTATCGTGTCTTTATATTATTACTCATACTCCGAATGTTCCATTTGAAGAACAGTCTTTAAGAAACCTTTTTCTTCAGTTTGGATTTGCACTTCTTTCAGTAAGATTACAGTAGCTGTATAAAACTTTATTTTGGACTTGACGTGTTAAATATTTTATTGCAAAGACAGAACGATCATTCTATGAGAAAAACTAAAATTGTCTAAATTTCAAATATTGACATGATTTTTGTTTTTCTATATCTTTTGTGAACGAGGTATGAAGTTAAATGCAAGAAAGAAACTTTTCTGTCAACGGAGAATTATTTGAAAATGATATTTGTAGTTTAAAAGTTATTTTATTTAATAGATCCAGTTTTTAGTTAAAAACCTAATATTTTCTATCGTTTATTCAGTATCTGATTATCACCAAATTACTTAAACCTGACTTTATACTCGATTCTAGATTGTGGAATACAATTTTCACATTCTTATCTTACGTACCTGTGATCCTTTTGTATCATAAAACGTAGCAAAAAGTGACAATATAGAATGTGTGTTTGTGGATACAGCAAACTTGCATGTAACATTTCAATTTAACAGAGAGTGCAAGATACAGCAGCGGTAGAAGTGAATGTCTATTGTATTACAACTACGGTTTTATTTGGAGCGACTGCCACGAAGGAGCAATAGTATGGTGTGAGAATGGTAACTTTTAAACTATTTTACATTAAAGTATATATAAGGTCAAAACAATTTTTTTTTCGCAGTTGCTCTACTGCCCAAAACCCAATGGACAATGCCAGGTATTTTTAACACCAAAACAATTTGAAAATATTTTACCGGTAATAAGTTAAATGCTCACCCCAAGCGTGCTGCCTAACTTCCCCATTGCCTCGGCCTCAGACCACACTTGTTTTTACTTGATATTCTATTTAAACATTATGCCAAATGGAAATTTTGCTGACATCCAAAACCTACATGTAAAAGACAAACCTGTTCTGAAATGAAAAGGAAAAATTTCAGCTGCAGACATACATGGACTGAACGGCATTTTTTTTCAGTTTGAGGTCAACGTTCATGTGTATAACTGACACCTGAAAATGACCAGAACCATGCTAAATCACTGATGTAAACAAGAAGCCACTAAATACATTCTGAAATAAAAACTTAAACGTGAACACTTGCCAAATATTCCTAGTCTACTTTGCCCTAAAATTTCATTTATTCAATCTGTTTCGTTAAAAAAAATCAGTAATATCTAACATCAAACAAGGGCACAATTTTATGAGGAACAGCTTTCGAATCTTAAAGTGATATTACTTCTAAAAATGAATATAAATAAAAATATAACTAAAATGCATGAATCTATAGAACAGTTTTATTGCTATTGAATATACATGTAGTTGAATAAATTTACAATCGTTGCTCAAATAAGCATCGCTTGCCAAACTGCTAAATGTAAGTGTTGATCTCTTTAAAAATGTTGTAGAATGAATAAAAACGTACATAATCGTTCATCAAAGTGAAGCATTGGTTCAAAATCCAAACGTGTTGGCAATTTCTTATTATAATGATATATATATGCTTAAAAATCTTCTGAAATGGTACAGTCCCATTAAAACGTAAGATCCTCGGAGGCTGGGTTGGGGTGCGTGGGGCGGGGTATGTACAAATTTGGACAAACACTCAATGAAACTTTGAACATATCCACCTCAGACTTAAGGTTCCTATTAGTATAACAAAACCCTTCTCAACATTGTTTAGTTTGACTGTATAGGATTTTATATTTTAGAAGAAGGTGCGGTCAGCTTCGACATTTATCAACAATGGAAACAATCAGTTGCTAAGTGTATTCGGGAAGGTTCGCGTCCCGCATCGTACGCAACCGTCAGGAGAATACATCAGTTCACTTTTCCTACATGGTCGGGAGTCATTAGCAGTGATGTGATCTACAATTATAAAGGTGATATACATAACATGATGTAAAGTCAGTAAATGAAATTGAGAATTCCATATGTTTTTAGATAAATCTGATTATAAATTTCTAAGAAACTACGTTTCAAGTCGCACCTGACAGCATTATATGGGACATCGCATTTTTTGTTATGTTTAGAAAAACCAAATGGTAATATTTAAAAAGCAACAAATTTCCTAATAGAAACATATCAAGAAATAATGGTGCATATTTCCTGACGAACCGAACGAACATTGTTTTAGTTTTTGTAATATCAAATATCATTTACATATCAAAGAACTTTGTGATATCAGATCTACTGAACAAGAATGCTTAGATTAAAGTCACATTTTTCACTTTAAATACTCATAAATATAATTTTATAATGAATTTCTAATGGAATAATGATAGAACTGTGTCATATTTACTCTAATGATGACAGATACTGTTCTATCATATTTTTGTCACATCGTTTCTCTTTTTTTTTTGCAATATCATTAAAACCTGCACTCTATTTATAGCATGCATTATCGAGTTCAAATCACAACGTTATGAATGTTTTTCGAACAAGTAACGGTCAAAGTCGTTGAGAAGACATATTTTCATGGTAATACAAGAGATAATATAATTTTACATACAAAAAGCTAACGGAACTTTATGATCAATTGTTATAAGAATTTTACTCCATTATGTTTAACCTGTATGTTCAGTTTGTATTCTTTTAGATGACATTCAAATTCATTTAGGTCTTTCAATCGGGATTTAGTCATTAATTTTTTCAGTAGGTTCTAGTGAATCAATTTTTCTAAGATTTAATGAAATATCGTGTCTTCTATATCAATTTTTAGTATTTGGATCGAATTTAACAGTGCTCGTTACGTTCTTGAATACGCTTTTTACTATTTACATTTATGCTATGAACACGAAAATATTTTCTTTTCTTAATCGAAATCAAGTTTAACACTGAGTCATATTGTTCATAAACTACATTTGTGTAGACAAATTGACCAAGTCAATTAAAAGGTTTTCGTGAGAAGACATATCTTACACAAAATATTCCCGAAACTTGGCCAGACTATTTTACATGTTTAACTGATAGATGTCTCATACCAGGTTGAAACGAGCGAACACTTACGAATCACAATTACCATTTTAAGTTAATTTATTTTGACAAAACAAGGTTAGAATGTTTTGACCTCAGCAGTCTCACACGGTTAAATTAGACTGCCAGGCTACGATTTTCATACAACAACATGAATCATGGTCAGAAAATAGGTCATTACTGAAACATTTCTAAAACTACATGACTGTATGTCACTTGGCCAGATCTTGCACATGCAACATATTTACAACTTCTCCATTATTCTTTGTCTTAATTTCTTACCCATTTAAAAACCTTACGTATCTCTCTATCTTTAATGTATACCCAATTTGACTGTGAGGCTTTCTTGTTATTGCTTAATTAATGTAAGCCAAGTAGGCACTAACAAGTAGTTGACTGTACCAAATATAACCATGAGTTATATCCTCCATCTTGAGGAATTTAATCAAAGATCAAAGCCAGTTATAAACGTGTTATGTTCTTTCTGACGCATGTTATTTGCTTTTTTATGTGTTTGTATGTTATATCGATAGAAATGGATAGCAGCTATACTGACATCCGATTTGGATACATGACTGCTGACAGAAATGTTCATTTCATACATACACATGTCAAGAAATATGTACTTTGCAAACGTGGTAAGTATTTTTTTTTATAAAAAAAGATAAGGTAGCTTTATTTTCCCGTGCAGGTCTTTCCTCTTTTTATTCTTTCACAATTTTGTTCTTCTTTATTAAATAGACTTAAGCTAAACTTAACTAAACTGATCTATACTAATCTAAACTAAACTAAACTAAACAATTCAATTACATTTAAAGCAACGAGTTTGGCAGTGTATTACACGCCAAAAAGCTCAAGCCGGCTTTTGTACAAAAAACATTCCTTTCTTTGCCTTTTAAATCGAAAGTATATTTTATAATAATTTGCAGTATATTTTTGTGTCGCCCTTTCGGAGAAAAAGCAATACATAGAGATCGCTTGTCCGTCGGTCCGTCACAAAAACATTGGGCACGAGGTTCAGATGGAAATATCCGCCTGAGGGACGTTGGCGGGAACGAGGCTTGCCGAGTCCCGCGAAACAGGTTTCCCGAAGTGACGGATATTCCATCGAAAAAAAAATTTAAGGGAGAAAACTTTTCTGATACGTTGCACTTTGAAATGGTAATTAAACAACACCGAAAGAGATTTGAAAAAAACAAACATTTTAGAGTAGTATGGGAAAGGACGTCCACGCGTCACTTGTTTATAAGTACGTCACAAGTAAGCCGAGTCGTCTTACACGGGGGGGGGGGGGGTGTAAGATGAGATTTTCCAGCACTGGTAAAAACTGCAGATATCCCCATCTGGTATGCAAAAAAACGTTGGCTATAGCTTTGCTATTACTTAAGATTTCTTCATCAAACTCTCAAATTGTGATGCCGCCAAAGTTTGTAGGGCAAGGTCATATTTGATAGAGTTGTGCCCATGTTTGTACTTGGATTTTGTCACGAAATTATTGGTTATTCTGACAAAGTGTAAGAGGGCTACACAAGTGTTCTACTGAACACCCATCTAGTTCAAAGATATTGCAAAAGTAAGAAACGCTTTCTGAATATGTTTAGTAAAGAGTGGACTTTTGAATTGTTTTATAATTATTCTCCTTACGGAGTTACAATTCATGTAAAGTAAACAAATATGAATTCAAGACATGCGTCAACATTGTTATGATGTATAAATAGAACGCGTACAATTCTAGCGTTTAAATATTCTATCAGTAAACAAACTATTCTCTCCTAGCAAATTCAAAGTAATTATGGTGCTTTTACAATCAAATTCTTTGTATCGATTGCTTTAATATTCATGTCGTTTCACTATCAGGACGTACACTACAGTGTATACGCACGATAAAAGCAGATTTTTATAACTTTTCATTTCTTAAATATTTTATCGTATTGTTGAAGAAATACTGTTAACTGCATTTGTATCTTGCTTCCACAGAATACTTACATCTTATGTGATTAAAAGACATGTTTGTTGCTAACCTTGATGGTAAAAATACTGCCAATTTTGATGTTTCGGTCGTTTGTTAATAATAACTACCGAATATCATAACTCAGTGGTTAGCAAAGTCAACATAAGAAATCTAATACACACGCATTTAAAGTCAGATTTATAAATATCACTTTTAAACAGTTGTTAACTTCTAGACATTAGGCCGCATCTGTGCATTGGTCACATCTCCATCTATAAATTTTATACAACTTTATCTATTATCGATTGCTGACACAAGTTCATACTGATTAGATTTTAAAGACACTTGAACAGGAATGTGGGGTATGCACCACAGGGGTCCAGTCAGCCATGCGAATTCACAGCGAATTCACAGCAGGGGTCAGCAGCATGACTGGTCACTGGTAGACTAGCTTCTGTTTATCATATTCAGCTACTGTATAACTCCCTTACATTGTGTACAGATAATGTAGGAAAGGGATGTTAGTTATTCATAAATTTTAAGACCTTTATAAGATGTTATTATTTTATTTTATCAGTTACCTTTTAGGTATGTAATTTCCCAATCAAATTAGATTATAAACAAAACACTTACAGTTATTATATCAAAATAATTTTCTAATATGACAGAAACTTGAAATATTTTTTCACTTTTAAATTACTCTTACAGCAAACCAATTATCACTAAGATTAGATGTTACAATTGATACATAAAGAAATTTAGTTTTGGCTTATTTTACAGTTAGAAGAAGCGTTCAGTTGCATTTTAATTTACAAAGAAATAAATACAGTCAGAAGGATTCTTTATAAATTAAAAATGCATTCAGGCCACACCACGGGAAGGCGTTTAATTACTTGAGCATATTAACATTCTCAATATAACTTTAAAATCACAGTCGTACTGCATTTATTTAAAATATAAATAACAAGAAATAAGTTATGAAAATCGACAAACAAAAAAAGGCCACTGCACACATATCAAGTCTACTGACACATTGCTGGACCTAATCAGATATTAGGGCAATCGTTGTATACACTGCGTTGGGGGTCCTTATGAAGGAGATTTTAATTGTCTTTAAACACTTCCAAGACTTATTCCAGATTGATGAAGAGAGAATTGGTTAAGAAATAGTTAAAGACAAGTGTTGCAATGTGAATTACATCGTATGATTGAGAATGTAAACCCATCATTTTAACTCTATCACTACACAGAACAATTTACAGCTTTCGCAAAATGTTATGAACAAGGAGAATTAATTTTCAGCTGCAACACCATTGTCAACATTACCCTCAACAGCAGCAGCCGATACTAGTGGTACCACAGGTAGATATAAACAAAGTTTGCCTTGACAGTTCTCTTATCTTTGATATATTCAAAAATGTACCGTAGATGGAGAAATGCTTTGAATGCTACAACCATTTTTTACGGCCATAAAGGGAATACTTTCTTCCAGATCGAACGACTTAGCATTTGTTATCGCTCTGTTCCTTCATTAGCTTCTCGGTATAAAACCACTAAAATACACACGAAATTTATTGTGTGATTTTAACTTATTTCGTAATTACGAACTTTAAAAAATACAAATACATTTTTAGTATTTTTGAAAAGTTATTTATTTTATACGATATGCTATGTCGATGTTAGGACATTTATTTTCGTAATTGTGTAATCTTACTGCGTTTTTTTTTAACGAAATCTCTTTTGTAATTAAGATATGAAAGATATACTTGGGTTGAAAATAAATATATCGTATTTCACCATGCGGGCACCGTGAGTAGGCTATCTCTATAAAAGATAAATATAACTTTATATTTGTAGTAGTAAATTGATCGTAGTTTCATTACATAGTGTGCAAGTTATATTTATTTATACATGTTTTGCACATGCAATAAAATTTTTAAATCAAAGCCATTTGAGTAAAGAAACTTTCCATGTGAACTTTCCACAGAACAAATGACATTTAGTACAGTTATCTTACAGGAAATGACATCACCGTCATTGTAGGCGTATCTGCATCTGCTGTGCTGGTTGTTGCAGCTGTTGTTACTACCTTTGTGTTTGTTAGAAAACGGTAATACAATTACAACTTTCTTCCTTTTTTAATTACAAGCAATAATAATTATTGCATATAAAACAAACTGTCAATGCTCATCAATGTGTGAACGCTATTCATATGAGAAATAACACAGAGAAATTATTATGTATTCACATCTATCTAAGAGAGCCATGATAAATCGGCTCACGCTGTGTAAATAAGATTGTCACTAAAAAGGAGACATTAAGTAATCTTTTCTCAGTAACTTGTTTTCGAACAGTTAACATTTAGTTGTTTGTAGTCAGCTTATCCCAAAACTCTATTCATTTTCAGTAACAGCAAATTTAAAATGTTCTTTCTTCAACGGAATCTCAATGTTAGAATAGTTCTTCTTTCATTCTAAATTTCTTTAGCTATTGTATAACTATTGGAGACAATATTATTTTCTCATGCACAATTAATACTTTCTCTCATTTCATCCTGAGATTTTGCAATTTCATTTCCTCCTTTAAGTTAGTACTTTGTTCATCAAAATCACATAATTATCAGTTACACTATACATTTGTCTTTTTTTCACTCTGCATCAATAGGAGTTATTCTTGTACATCTAGTAAACCGTTTATGATCGCAAAACCCAAGAGCCAAAGAATATACCTCACAAATGCAGGGCTAAAACTTAAGATTTGCTGACATACTGACAGTAATGTGGAGTAATCGTCTTTGAATTATTTTTAAAATGACTATTTGAAAACAGTATTGTTTTCGATCAATTATTGTGCCTTTTCTACTCATTTCAGACAAAAAACGCTTGGTTTATGTAACAGTATGGCAAAAACAACAAACGAAACTGATACTGGTCATGGTAGTTCAATAAACGATGAAGTCGTGCTACCGTCTTATGAAAATGTTGCACACATTACAGATACGAAGCAATCGAACGGAGAAGAATACTGTGGTTTAGATGAATTTAATAGCGAAAATGATGTCCATACTTACTCAACGGTTCAAAGAAGTAACTGTGAAAATGAAACGTATGTTAATACTGATCATTGACAAGTAAAAGATGATAACTGATTAAAGGACATGCCAAGTCACAGTACAAATGTTATGTATCGAATGAGCGTGCAAATCGTTACATCTCCCGACACTTATGCAACCTCTCACTAGGTAGCTATGAAGCTAAATGTATTTGCTTATAAACTAAAAATGTACTATTTTGAAGATACTGTTATAGGTGGCCTATGCTGGAGGTATTTTGAATGTATATCAGCAGTTCAGAAAGCAGGAAATCCTAACCATTTTGATTTGCCTCAGCGAAAACAATGTTATCCCTGCTTAACGAAACAAGACGTGATGTGCTCATCACTGACTAGTCGTTCTGGCAGCTATGACATGACACATGTCAAAACTGAAATTTCACCTCGAAGGGAACCAAGCTGGCGGTATGTGATATTTGACAACCAACAGGTGGGAAACAGTTTTTAGAGCCTAAATATTAACTAACAAGATATAACAGTTTCCATAGAATATATATTTTTATACAAAAGAAATAAGTTTTATCAAAAATGCTAACTTTAACTGGGTGATTTTGATGTCTATATTTAAGAAATTTTCTAGCGAGATTGATCAAGTACATTTGTATGGGCTGCTGTGATGTCACAGAGCTGCACGCGCGGTTATCACTACGTTTGCTGTAAAAGCATCTCATCGACTGTCAATGCTGATTGTACCCTGAAATTTTTTGTTCATCTGTTTTTTTCTGTAAAAAGCCGTTTTTCGGAGATACCACCAGCATAGGGATACCACCAGCATAGGTTCCACCACTCTAATATTATATGAATAAAATGAGAAAAGCACGAACCATTGTTTTTTAATGTTTACCCGCCACATTCCTTGAAAAGCTGTAGAAGCTAGAGACAAGAACATGAGTACAGGCTAATATGACCTTTATTAAGTTACATTCCAGAATGTCATATGAAAGAAGAATGTTTCGAAAACACGTAAGAAATTAGTTTTAGTCAGTCACTTCCTTCTTTTGAAAAATATGCAAATCCGATTGACATTTACTATTTGACTAGGAAAGTCAAAACACATATACTATATTCAATATGAATAAAATTTCTATTGAAATCAAAGCGCTGAAAGCACAGAAGGGTTGAAACCTTCATTTGATGTGTAGTTAGCTACTCTGCGGTAACACTCTTGTATAGAAAGTAAAAGTAAAGTAAAATAGTGAAATATCATTTAAAACAAAACAAGAGGACCGAAATGGCGCTACAGGTTTTTCTAATCTTTGTTTTGGTGGAGGCGGATGGGGGGGGGGGGTGGGGGTTAAGTTAAAACAAGATGAGTGTTCAGTAGTACACTTGTGTCGACCTCTTACGCTTTTGTCAGAATAACCAATAATATTGTGACAAAGTCTAAGAACAAAAAGGGGCATACCTTTGTCAAATACGAACTTGACTTACACAATTTGGCGATCTACAACCCTTTTGTCATCAGCAATACAATTTGAAAGTTTGATGAAGAAATATTAAGAATTGGCAAAGTTATAGACAAAATCTAAGTATTAAAAGGGGCATAACTCAAATATTACCTTGACCTACAAAAGTTGGCGGCATTACGACCCTTTAGTCATAAGCAATGCAATTTGAAAGTTGGATGAAGAAATCTTAAGAAATGGCACAGTTATAGCCAACGTTAAGTTTATGTGACGGACGGATGGACCTACGGACAAAGCGATCCCTATGTATCGCCTTTTCTCTGAAAGGGCGACACAATAAAAAGAAACCGGAATGCTATCGAAATAGGCACCAATAACCGTAGTATTTTAAATAAAATAAAACTTCTGCATCTGCCCAGGAACTCTTCCGCTGAACGTCATCTCCTTGACATGTTCCGGGAGCTATACATACATGGATACCGGAAGCTACGCTCGGAGTTCAAATTAAATAGATATGAATAGGCCTACATGCAAGGATCTAGTCTACAGTATACTTATGCAACTAATTACATGTTAGCCAAATTTAATTCAGTATATCGAATGCGCATGGTTAGGAGAATATCGAGGATATTATTTAACATGTATTTTACATATGCCAGCCCCGGAATGAAATGGTTATATGCCTACAGAATCAACTGTTTAAAATAATTACAAAATATTTGAGAGACTGCATTTGCTTATTACCTGTACATACGCAATGCAACATTTAAAGGAATAAAGGGGCAATTCGAGCCATACACTTTTTAGGTTGAAATCGTTGATGTGATAACGAATTAAAAACACCAAGTTTTTCCTCCAAAATCCACGCATTCTGTCACCTCGTTGTGACTGCATTTGAAGAAAAGCTACATATTGTATAAAGATATTCTGACGACATTTAATATATATACAAATCTGTTGCTACGCTGGGAAACGGGTAAAATACTTTAAGTCTTGAATGGCGGATTAATCTGAATAATTAGTTTCTAGCAAGCTGAAAAATATGGTCATAATATGTTTCAACAGCTTCGCGGTTTCAATCTAAATATAAGAATTAAACACAAACTCCGTTTTAAATCGGCGTTTCGAACAATGCATTTCGTGTCACCGAAACGACTGCAATGATTTTCAATAACGGATCACATATTCATTACGTCGAGACAATTATTTATATTTGGCCTGGGGACTGAACGTAAGTTAGCATACCACATTTCAAACACTGCAGACAATTTAACTGTGCTATGTGCGAATAACAACTGTAAACATGCGCTTTGGAAAAGTAGTGCAAGACGGAGCAGATCAATCTTTTATTTGAATGTCGCATACGATAAGAACATATTACAAATAAAAACAGTACATACAACTTCAAACGATTGCAGAAAGGTCTATAGCTTACGGGCTGCATTACACAATTTTTTCTGTTTTAGAAATTACTGCGCTGTTAGCTGATAACGGAAGGTAATCATATGCATATCACGGAAAAATACGGATATTTACGGAAATTTACAGAAACGTACGGAGCTCCATATAAGAATTTATAGTTTGATTTTCAAATTTCTGATGTTATTTCATTGACAACTTTCTTATTTACGAACGATTACATACATATTTACCTAAAAAAAATTTCTTTAAAAAAAAAGATACAATTTACGTACATTCCCGAGAAGGAACTCACGTGATCAAAATCACCCGCCATTTATCGAAGACGCTGCATGTCAAGTTTCACCGATTACAGCTACAAGGTAACCAAGAATCATTTTTGGTTTTCCCTGTTATACACATTTGTACAGTACTGTATTTATATTTCATTGTTGGTATTGCTTTGTTTATTTCTGTTTCAAGGTCTTGTCCTTGGTACACAATAATTTTCGATCCACATCATCAGATATCGCTTGAAGTTGAACAAAGCGCAGATTGAATTATTTTTATTGTTCTCTGAAACAATTGATATTGTTGACCATGTGATTATTTTTCATTTAACGTACGTTTTATAATAAAACAAACTTCCCTGCCACCCATATATTTGTGAATCATTCATTCTATGTCATATACTAAATTTTGCCCTATGCACATTTCGACCCGCGCTTTAGGTAAGGTTCAGCGTAAATCACGAAGGTCAAAAGTTGTTTTTAGGGAGTCAACATAAAAAAAAAAAAGAAAAAAAAAAAAAAAAAAAAAAAAAAAAAAAAAAATATTTATTTTTTTAAAAAAAAAAAAAAAAAAAAGGGGGGGGTTTTTTAAAAAAAAAAAAAAAAAAAAATTTTTTTAAAAAAAAAATAAATTAAAAAAAAAAAAAAAAAAAAGTTATAAATTTATTTTTATAGGGGAAGGTTGGTAATATTATTTATTAAAAAAAGGAGTTGACAAAATTTTGCATAGCCTTCACTTGACATATGCCGTATAATTAAAGAAGAACAAGCGCTCCAGCTACATGAATGAATCAAAGGACTGAAAGTGCTGGAGGATCGATTGTCTCTGAACAACACAGTCTGCACACATGCATGTGTAAATATCAGGACAACATAGACTGTACACATACATGTGAGAATATCAGGACAACCCTTGCACGAGTAAAGTTATAAGCTGGAGACACAACTGTCAACAAAATTTTTTGTCCCCTGTGAAAATACGACTATTTAAACCGCATGAATCGTCAGGATTACAAACATAATGTTGATTAACCTTTCGATATCTAGCATTTCCATAACTACAGGAGTATGCATGTAATATAATAACAAAAGCCCCAGCCCACTTAAGGTATGGCTGTTATCAGATATTAAGCCAAATATGTTAAATTTAGTTTACTTCCGTGTTTAGTATCATAGTTTTCATATCAGTAAGCCTTTGTTAGATATTCAGAGAGGCAAATTAATATGTTTCTTTATATTGTGGATATAATACTTGCCATATTCCAAATACTTGTTGTTGAAGGTATATCATCTTCATTGTTAATTTTCAATTCACTGACATTGTGTCTTGAAACAATCATAACATTCGTAAAACGTAAATGGTAGGAGCAATAGAGGAAAATGTATATTTTTGTAAACAGTTTCATTTAACAAAAAAAAATTTAAATTCAATAAATTTGCTAGAGAATATGCCGACGGTGGAAGTTTGTTACTTAGCGGTCAAAGGTTTTGATAGTACCGAGTCACCTTAAAGTGACCTTAAAGTTGAAATGTATCTGTTTTATAGCACGGGAACTTTAAGCCCAAAGGTTTTATGTTTGATATATAAGGTAATGCCGTCCAGTGTTAATATAATCAGAAAAAATACCATGATTTTAACGTAAAAAGAAGACTTTGTAAAATTATCGGTAAATCATACACATAATGCTACAGATATATGATGATATTAAAGTGGAATTATGCACATTTTTTTCAAGTAAAAATCCAGCTGAAATAGGTGTGTGTAAAAAGGGTAGAGGAAATAATATCTTTTAACCCAATACACCAAACTCTTCCTGCTACCAGTACAAAATAATAACTTTCCAAATATTACTTTTCCTATTTTGACTGGGAGAGTCAATTTAAAAACAACAACAACTGCATGCAGGAGTTGCTTCCCTTCCACTGTCGAAATCTCTACCAACAACAATAACAACAACAACAACACAAGGGAGATCACTGCGAAGAAAGGAACTATTATTTTATTAGTCCAATTGTTTTATTTCTATGGCACCAACATTCCAATATTAATGAGGCATTATCATTGGTTTTACACATTTAAATGCACAGCAACCGAAAATTGCTTTTATAAAACTGTCACCAAAAATACACTATGTGCAGTAAGATGCGCATAATGTCACTTTAATACACTTATTTGAATGGCCCATTAAAAACCCATGGAAGAGAACGTACTTATTGTTTAGAGTTTATTCACATGATTTATTCTTGTATTTCTAAAAGTCAACTGATTGCATGTCCACGCTTAATTACCTCGTAAAATTTCGAAAACGAATTTTTCTATCTCAAGTTTGGGCAGTACTACATGTATTACATTGTTCAAAAGGGCAAACGCAAAACTCATATATATACGTGATTTTTTTTTTACATTTTAAGCTAATGGAGAATATTATAAGAAGAATATATATATATAATATCAGAAGATACTTCGACATGGAAAGACGCAGTTGAGAAATGTAACATGGCGATGCCTGACATACGTCAGACTCCACACGGATACTCTGTTGACATTGAATATGAGCTAAACGAAAGTGAAGCATGGGTCGGATACTTTTCCATGATGACAGTGTTTGAATATATTGGTATGATTTTCCAAAAAACGACGATAAAATGATTTACATTATTGACCTAATTCAAGAACTAAGGTAGACAAATACGTTTACAATGTATGAAATTTATTCACAAAAGTAGAAAAATGAGCGGGTTGTTGCATTGAATTTTATGCATCGTGATAATCGTTTACTATAATTGTATTTTCAGGATGTGCAAAAGTAGATGGACAACAATATTTTCAAAGATTTGATCTATTTCACCAAGCTAATTCACCCGGGCTGTGCTACTCATCATGCAGAGGAAAAGAAATAATTGGAATCAGCATTAATAAGGTTACATGACTTCACAAAAAGTAAAACGCAGTGTTTGTCATAGGTCAAGTATAGATATAATATCACAATGTTCTACATAGATATATATTTTATTTCGATCCAGAAGGTCTTAGACCCATGTGGTATAAAAGTGCATACAAACAAATATGGCGTAACAAATCATACTGTTGTTTCTATTACAATAAGCAAATATTTATATAACCGTAACAATTTTAAAGACTCACAATTCTATAATGATAAATATGCAAATTCTATTGATGTGTTGAAAATATATTCATAGAACGAAAGCGTCCGTTAAAACAACATTAATTGATAAAATCTATTTGATTATCAAAGGCCCAAAATATACTGCTTCGCTGATAAGACACCGTCCGTTTGTAATCCATTGAAATTCGCATGTTCGAAATATTACCTTTTACTCTTACAATATATACATTATCTAGGCACTACTTTCAATTAATACTATTTCCTTTTAAATGAGCTCAATTGAGAACATGTTCTGATAAGCCAGACAACATTAATAATAGAACCTATTGCTAATCAGAGAAAGAGCTACTAATTTCATCACTGGTCACTTTTTAAAGACCGGTAAATAGAGCGACCGAATACACTCCAAGTTACTTGACAGGGGATTGTACCTGGATCCTCTTGGTCACTAAGCGAACACATCAACAAATACATGTACACCACCGATACGCACAATGTTATGATATATGTTCTTTTACACTACACGTATTCTACGAGCAAGTCGTTGAGACATTGATTCATAAATACTTATGAAACTGCCGATTAGGGAAACTAAATGAAAATGACCGGACTGCGACATAAACGATTTATTTGTCTATTTGGGTAGATTTAAAGGGGGACTAACAACTCATATTTTTCAAATAATTCATCGATTACATAAAGTCAAAGTGTGATTGCAAACGACGTGTAATTCTAATTCCTTAAGAGTGTTTGCTTGTATGTGTTGAATTAACGCAATGAGCACAAAATTCGGCCACGAGAGAAATGAGTGTGTGCATTTATCTTAGTATTTTGGCTGCCACGGAACTAACAAGAACTACCATGGAAGTGTTATATCGTAGTTCACTGACAACAGATTTATTTTGAATTCTAATACATGATATGGATTAGTCTAAACAACTCTGATTTTCAGTGCATATGCTTGGATAACGTGGAAAACCTTCTGGAACCTTACTGTAATATGTCATGCGGTACCAAAGATATTGTTTGTGGTGGACCAGGATATATATCAGTATACAAGGTTAATATAAAAATGGTAAATATCAATATTTACTGATACATATTTTTATGGTTGAAATTATATAAACTTATCACAGCTATACGAGTAACTGACCCGCAATATGCATATATTCTCAGTCACCATACGTTTATCTTCTGAATTTTACACAGAAAAGATAGTGCATCTCTTTAATGGCAAGTCAAGCAATGACTATGGATCAGTTCGATTGTATGAAGAAAAGTTGAGTCAATAGAATTATATGTGTAATGTAAGAAATTTGCTACTTCATCATTCGACTCTTGTTGTTGACAGGAGAGTTTTGATGCCCCTTATATAGCTCATCTGAGTTCCATATTAGACACATGGACACATTCAAACCCAATCGATTGTCATATATTTAGAGGCAGAGTTCATTTCAACACATGGAACTTAGTCACCTGATAATATTAATTGTTTCGGATGATTTTACATTGCTTGAGCGAAATAAATAGATGTTATATAAGGTCAATTCATTTGAAATAAATTCAAACTCTATCCAATAGTTCCTTGTGAGAAATTTTGTTTTACCATGAAGCTGTATGGGGAAATAAGTCATTCATTTGAGTAGCCATTTATTTTATAAATTTACATCTCACGTACAATTTTCCACATTGCCATAGTGAGAAAACTGTCCGTATACCTGTTTCCTTACAACCATGAATTTGACAAAATTTCACGATTACCTTCAAGTCATGGTTAAAGGTCACCTTAGAAAGAGCTTGGAATTAAATTGAAACCCAGCCAGTGGCTTCTAACAAGAATTTACATTGCTTTTTTCTACATTAGTCCATGAAAAACAAATGACCAACCTGAGTAGGGCTAGTATCGATTATAGCCTCAAAATTTGAACTTGGTAAAAGACACCTCAGAAAATTCAGTAAACAGCACTACACATCACATATCCAAACTCTTGGCCTAGAGGTATAGGGGAAGAAAGTATGTGACTTTTTTCACAAACTGTTCTATCCATCTTTAGAACTAACCTTTTGACTGAATTTTTAAAACCCGCCTATCCTCATTTGCAAGTTATGAAACCAATCTATTTGTCTTGCATTATGATGGTTTTCTGCTTAATTAGAAATGACAGTAAACTTAAAGTTCAGTGTCTGCTTAGTACCCCCATTCTTCACAAAATGTGTTCTTCAAGGCAACTGTTATTATGTAACAGGTCTCTTATTCTTCAACGTGTAGTTAAACTGAACAAAATACGTGTCTTCTTTCGTGTGACAGGCATTTGTTGATTCCATTTTTCTAGTAATCACTTATGATGTATTTTAATTTACAGAGAGCGCTGGATACAGGAGCGGAACATGTCTTTCTTACGAACGCTATTTCTTTGATGACGGTTTATTCTTATGGCGCAAATGCTCTAACTATCATCCGATATTGTGTGAAAACGGTAAACTTTTTTGACGATTTACACGTGTTCAAGTCTGAATATATCTTTAAAACTGGACATCTTTCCAGGTATTGAAATGCTATATTGGCTGGACAAAAATCAATAGCTTTCTAGACATTACAATAAAATATAGATAGTTTAGTAAAATTAAAGATGATTATACGAGAGAGAAGTGGGTATTAAACACATTTTAGTAACAATTTTGGGTTGTTTAACCTCTGTAATTGGCCGAAAATGAAAGATATTAAACATTAGAATACTCACTTTAGAGAGTTGGTTAGAAGAAGACTTCTTAGTGATTATTTACATGTGACAAACTCTGTTTTATGAAGATAAAATTTTTTTTTTTTTTTTTTTTTTTTTTTTTTTTTTTTTTTTTTTTTTTTTTTTTTTTTTTTTTTTTTTTTTTTTTTTTTTAATTTTCTTTTTTTTTTTATTTATTTTTTTTTTTTAAAAAAAAATTTTTTTTATTTTTTTTGGGGAAACAAAAAAAAACTTAAAGGATATTGAAATTTAAAAGTTGTTCTGAAATTCTCGTCTTTTTGCATTTGGTGTCTGTGTGTATAAGCTGAATTCACCTCGCGTGAAGTAAAAGAATAAGGCAGAAATGAGTATGTAATTAAGATTTAACTGGAATCTTTACAAAAGTTACTAATTTGTGTAACTCTTAACGATATCGGTTTTTAAATTAAATACAGGCATGATTCAATATTATAGATACAATTGTTACAAAAATTGATCACTATCGCCCATGGAAGGAATCTGTTAGCACGTGTATCAGAAATGGTTTGCATCCTATATCGTACCAAGCTCTCACTCGAATACAACAGACAATGATATCTTCGTGGACTGCAGTTATAAGCAGCGACGCAATCTACACTTACAAAGGTATATTTGACAACTACATTTTCTTTTTGATTTTACACCCGTTTCAGCAGTATTAAAGTTATATACATGGTAAAAGAATGCCAGCAATGGTTTGCAAGCTTTGCATAAAATGGCTGTAATTATTCATGAAAATTAATTGTGATATACTTTTTGCTTCAAAAATTTAAAAATAGTTTTGAACAAATTATGATTTCGAACTATTTTAAACAGTAATTCCTGCTTAATTATCAGCTACATTTCAAACAGCTTTTCAAGACCAAAACTTCTTTTACACACCATTATTGGACGTGTGTGCGGTGCATAAATGCAATACTAGTGTTCATAACGTTGTTCATTAGCACCGATCAAGTCTATATTTGAGTAATGTCGTGTTTTCAATGAATACAGCCTCTGTGATTAAATGGTGTCACTAGACCATTCATTTGTGTTTAAAATCGTCAAAAGTCTTGACAATTCTTATCTGGTTCTAGACTGAAGCACTGCAATACGGGACCAACACTAGTTCATAAAAAGCGTTTGAACATTGTAGAGTTGAGAGTTGAGAGTTGACAGTAATTTTTCTGTACCTCCATCTATGACACCAGTACTGGTTTTTCCAGGAAGCGGACTCGGGAGTCACTCGATAAGCTACAAGTTTTCTTCACAATCGAGCTAAAATAAATGAATTAGTATTAAGTAAACTTATCATTACCCTACCTGATATTTCCATGATATTTTACAAGAAATCAACATATTTAACATTAGAAACGTTTAAGGAAAAAATTCAAATGGTGGAAAAGATACGCTGTAAACATGAAGTCATACATTACATTAGCATAGACAATTTGTAACATATTTAGAGTAGACATGAAACAAAAGCTGAAACAAACCATTTCATCTTGACCAAATGCATTCACTTTGAACATACTTGATTCGACTTGGAGTCCTACACGAAGACAACACTGAACCCTGTTGACCTTGAATTCTGACAGACGTCCTTCAATTATACGTACTTTTATGGACGTAGAATTTTCCATTTTTCTACATAATATGAACTTGATCATCGGTTCTTAAAATAATCTTAAAAATTTGAAGAGATATTTTGTTTTTTATCTATATTATTTGCATGAAGTGGCTAGCATTGTACCAGTTTTTCATATCACACGTGACAAGAGTTGTCCGTAATACAGCGCGCTCGACGTTTCTCAGTGCTTGTCAATAAGACAGACCTATTTGGCAATAAAAGGCAAACAAGAATCCGTGTATTTTCAAAGTGTAAACAAGAGCCGTAAGTAGCAGGATACTAAGTCAGGAGTTATCTAAGTTAATTGTTTGATTACCCTTAACAGTACAGCAAATTTTAAATTAATACTTTAAGTGGTTAATGATTTATATACATGACAGTGCCAGTGGAACACAATACTTAAACTAGTAATTTCTAAGTGCAATAAAAAATACTTTGACAGAGTTATCTACTTTTGCTTACAAATGGGATGCGTGTCATGGTGGTACACAAATATTCCAACTTTCAAAGTAATATCTCAAATGGTTAAGTCAATAAGTGGACTGGTACAATAAACATTACCTAGATTCTAAGTAAAAAGGGTCATTATTCAGAAGAAACCCTCGACAGAGTTACCTTCTCTTGTCTACATGTGGATAAGTATGTAAGGTTCAGAGCAATATTTGTAATGGTATTGAAAAAAGTTGGTACGGAAAACTTAACCAAGTTCAATGTATTTTCTAAGTCGAAAGTCGGGCAAAAACCTTTACAGAGTTATGTTGATGGAGGTAATGAAGGTAAATAAGACTTGTAAGTTTCATAGCAATATCTCTAATGGTTTTGAAAAACAGCAGAGTGGTACAGAAAACTTAACCATAGTATGACACCGACGCTGAAGCGAGTAGGAGAGCCCTACTCCAAAAGTCGAGCTAAAAGGGGATTTCCTGGGGACACGAAACCAAACAATGTCCACTCCTATATCCTCTCGCCTATTTTATTGGATAAAACTTGTAAAATAAGAACGTGAGTTTTATGACGTTTTAACTTTAGACAAAAATGTTAATAGAATTATCTTAAAATGGACTTCATAGCACACGAAGGTAGTTTACGTTTCTTCATTCTTGTTTAAACATTTTAGAATTAATAGAAGGACTTAGCAGGGTCTCTTCTGATTCGCTGATAAATAACAATGGAGTAGCCCTCATAGTTTCCATTTCTTAGACTGATTTGAATGTTTCCGAGTTTGCAATATTTGTTTTTATGTGTTATATCTATGTTTTAACAGAATGGGGAAGTTGCTGTACCGGCATCCGATTCGCATACATGAGTGCCAACAAAACTGTTCATTTCACAGAAGAAAATGTCAAGAAGTATATACTTTGCAATCGAAGTAAGTATTATCATATTTGGTAAAAGAAATCAAAGGTCCCATCCTATTTCATTGTTTTATACTTTACAAACCTACGCGACTTGACTGATCCCTAAACATTATTTGTAAATAAGACATTTTAAAGAATGGAATAGCGTATTTCCATCGTACTTACGAATTTGTTCCAGAAAATAAACAGTAAATCAAATCGGGACGGTATGGGGACTTGCAAATATAGCTTTACTTCAACCAAGTTTGGTGGTATATACCTAGTTTTAACATATGATAATTCCTTAACAATGTTTGCTAATAAATGTAAAAAGGCCAACAGTTCAGGCTGGCAAACCATTTACAACGCAATGCAACTTCACACGCGCACACACACAAATCACTTTTATTCAGTATAAAGACAGTTTAAAAGATACGTCTTTCAATCAGTTGGTCAGAATGTTTTCTTGGAACAATATTTCTATCATCTAAACCTCTTGATAAAAGCACTAACACACCTTACAATAATCACCTAGCCAATCCATAGTCCTTTTAAATATGTTAAGATATATGACACCTGTTAAAGTATATGGCATCTGCTTAGGTCAGTTTATATATATATATATATATATAAACTGACTAAGCTGATGTATACTTTAACAGGTGTATATATGCTCGTTATCTCTTTATCCTTATAATAAAAGTAATGCCTAATCATACATTGCGATCGCTTAAATTATTAGGAGCACCATTTCGCTTCAATGCTAAAATCATTTTACACTTTGGTGTCGTTTGGTGTCGTTTTTTACTAAACTTAACTTAATAGTTGAGCTATTTACACTTCTTGATGTTGACAACCGGATCTTCTCTTTAACGTCAAGACAGACCTTTTATTTCAAATTGTCAAACTGCGATAGGGCATTTACTTGTCTCACTGACAAATTTCTAATTATCAGTTGGTTTCATTTTTACTTTGCTCATCTGCTATAATTATTTGAATTCAAAATCGTCAGATAAGACTAAACAACATACAACATCGACACCACTAACCACGTATGTGGCAGTCAGTTCAGAAGACATTTCAACAGCTAGTTCAAGTGACTTTAGCGACAGAAGTACAAGTAGAAAAGGTATCACCGAGATTTGATTCTAGTATTTTGGAAAAATTAATAAAATATATCGGCAAGTATGTTACATTACATATTTTGCAAAAAAGAAACCTATTCTTCCTACGGTTTTGACGTTCTTAACCCATGAATTATTTAATATTTTCGTCCTTGGCTGCACTTGTTTCATATGAGTCCTAACACGTGTGTCAAACTATACACATATAATGTAATTAGCATTGAACAACTAAAATATTCTAATGAACACTAGATATTAATTATTAGTTGCAACTGAACAAATTTCAGCATCGTCGACATCACCAGCAAGCAACTCGTCAACCCTATCAGCAGCCGATCCTATTTTCACCGGTGACACACATGCGATTAGATTCTGATTAGTTCTTGATAACTTCAAAACTGTGTTGTGTTTATAACTGTAAAAGTCATAGAATAGATTTTTGATAGTCAAACTTTGTTTATCTGATTGGAGCATTATATCTTCCGAAATACTTTTCATTATTTGATTACATATGCAACAGATTTGTTCCAAAGCCGCGGAAAGAAAAAAAAGAAACTGGTAAAAAATATTTCGATATTATAGAACGATGACAAAACTCAAATGACATAATTTCCTAAGTTTTATATAGACTACATCTATACAAGAAAAAATGTTTTGAAGGACTTTGATTTTCTAATTCGTTAGTGCTTTCATTGACTATTTTTATTTGTCTATACTTCTTACAGGTGAACAGTGAATGTGTTTAAAAGATTATATTACTGGAAAATATAGATATAGATCTGTCTCGGTAAAACACTTGATGGAGCAACTTGATATCATGGATAACGCATACAAAGAATGCCGTCCATGTGATTTACTTAATGTTACTTATACAAAGCCGTTTGTATTGAAATTCGTATTACGTTTCAGTCCATTACTTATTCATAACTAGCCCTAATGTAAAGCGAAAGACTGTTACATTTGATTCATTATCATTGTCAACTCCTCGACTAAGACATGACATTGGCGCTGTAAAAAATCTTTGTTTTATTTAGATCAAGATGTCAGCGTCGCTGTTGGTGTCTCTGTCTCAGCTATCTTGGTTGTTACGGCTGTTGTTGCGGGTTTTGTTTTTCTTAGAAGACGGTACTAGTATGGTTACTTTAATCATTTTTATTAAGACTTAGTAATAAGAGATGCATCATGTGCAGTTTTAATTCTAAAAAGCGAAACTTGTGAATGCTTTAGATATTATAAATAACACAGAGTAATTATAAAATTATCATATTTATCTTTGAGTGTTTATAAATAAACATGCGCTGTAATAAATTTTTTGATAAAAAGTAATCATCCTGTAGTAAATTTTCCCCGTTAACTTGTATCGAGTACTTAACATTACGTTATTAATAGTGGGTATATATCACAACAGTATGTCTATTTTGGAAAATCTTATGTCCATCGAATAAAAATTCTTTCTTAAAGTGACATTATGCGCATCTTACTGCACATAGTGTATTTTTGGTGACAGTTTTATAAAAACAATTTTCGGTAGCTGTGCATTTAAATGTGTTAAACTAATGATAATGCCGCATTAATGTTTGAAGTTGGTGCTTTAGAAATTAAAGAAATGGACTAATAAAATAATAATTCCTTCCTTGGCAGTGATCTCCCTTGTGTAATTAGTGTTGCTCGGCAGTGGAAGGGAAGCAACTCCGACATGCATTTGTTTATTTCTTAAATTAACTCTCCCAGTCAAAATAGGAGAAGTAATATTTGGAAAGTTATTATTTCGTACTGGTAGTAGGAAAAGTTTGTTGTATTGGGTCAAAAGTTATTATTTCCTCTACCCTTTTCACACACACCTATTTCAGCTGCAATTTTACTTTAAAAAATGTGCATAATGTCACTTTAAACGAAAAGTAAATGTTGGGGCAGATCTTATACAGAATCATTACCATCACTTATTACGTCGTGCATTTGAAACGTTTGTACTTTTCATTTTCTGTGCTTCGTCTATGTAATATATTTGTAACTTGCACAGCATATTTGTATATGTGTCGTTCTTGCAGTAGTATAACTTTTTGGTAGCAGACCTTACATTCCTAAAACATATTTCAGTAGTGCAGTGTTTTTTTTAAAGTAGTATTGTGTTTTAGACACTAAAAGTTTGAAGTTGAATGGTAAAAATGTTCCTTAATAAAGCATCAATGATTATTTCTTTCAATTTTTTGTTCATTTCTCATTGGTTTCAGACGGAAAATTCCTGATTTTTGCAGTAGAGTGTTAAAGTCAGCAAACGAGGTGACTACTGGGTATGATATTTCAATAACCGATAGAATGGCCCAGCCGTATGAAAATATTGAACGTACTGCAGATCCAATGGATTCAAATCGAGGGGAATACTGTGATTTAGAAGAAATTCATAATAGAAATGGCAACCATACGTATTCAGTGATGCAACCACAAAGGAGGGAGAACGTTACATATGAGTATTAAAATAGTAAGGCAACTGAAACTGACAGTGCATATAACAAACCAAAATCTGAAATGCACACATATCATTTGTTTGGTAGAAAACCCAATAGCGTCTTATTTTACAGCACAGATACCCAATTTATATAGTAGACTGAGGTGTTGCTCCAACGTGTAAACTGTAACTTTTAGGAATTTGCACCTTTCTATTTACCACATCAACAGCGTCTTCCGTAGTGAATTGAGTATCTTTGGCAGACTGGTTACTTACATTTTTGTTTCCCCAAGCATGGTCATAATATTTGGTGTTTCGACTACTAACAATTTAGAGGACGATGTGATAAATGATTTTTATGTAACACAGGAAGCAAACATAAAACTACAGTCATGTAACTGTAAGGATTGAAAAAACTGGGGACCAATAATCATTTCAAATAAATACTCAAAGACATATTAGAACAAATCATTTAAAAGTGACTGAAGGGATAACATTAATAGTAAAGCGGGTTTTGGGTGTGTTGTTTGAAGTGGAACGGATTTTGGAAATCAGTATTTATCCGCTTATTACATATATAATTTTATACATGCGCTGATCAGCTGGAGAATGCGAAAAATAAAGATGCTTGTATGTACATATTAAGATACGTGGAATTCCCGTCACATCTACCTCTGTCGGAAAGGTTAAAAACCAACAAATAAATTGCATGTTACCCGGCACCTGTTATCTTTATAAATAAGAAAGCAAGACACAAAATAGCTACCCTTCTGCCCTCTTTAGTATGTACAGCATTTAGGAAAGGAGCAGGCTTGACTCCTAAATATAAATAGTAACCGTGCCATTAAACAGGAAAGTGCAATGATTAACTGTTAAGGATTAAAACACAAAACATGAGGTGCGTTTAAGATTACTGTTAGTATGGCATCTCTTTATAAATTGTTATTGTCCTACCAAACAGTTGGACAAAATGAAGTCTTCTTAGAGGTTCAATATAGACTGAGAAGAATTAACTTATATGACCGTGATTATGGCCCTTTAACTCACTTTCCATTTTATAAGCTACAGTCATGGAGTTATGTTCAGTTTGGCAAACAAGTCTCAATGTTTATTTGTTGCACCGTTTTCAACGATGCATGACCGTGAATTTGGTGTGTTTCCTTCCATTCTCACAGTGAAGTTAATGGACCATAATTATGATTAATTTTGCATTGGCTTTTTATTGCTGATCTTTTTAGACAGTTTTAAGAAATCATGAATGTTTTCTAAAGCTTTCAATTATACATCGGAAAATGCAATTACACATGACCATTATGGTCCTCTTGTTACAAATATTTGCCAAATTCTTTCTACAGAACGGACACACAAAATAGCCATATTACCTTTGTTCATACATGTAATGTATGACCTTGACCTTGAGTCCAACTCGCTAAAAATCAACTACTCATCGTCTAGACACGGTAAAATTAATGCAAGTTAACAACAACTTTGGACTGGTACGAAGGATACAGAGCGGCAATGTCTTGTGTCGGATATACAGTGGACTGTGACAAAATTCGTCATGAATATTTTAGAAGTATTTGAATGCCAGTTTTTACTTAAAAAAAGAAGTTTACTTAGATAAGAAGAGAAGGTTAACATATCCTAGACAACTGAATGTATTGTACAGTTGGGTAGAAAAATACCAGTGCGCATGAAGTGTTCAAATTTTATATAAGGTTACATTTTGTCTTGAATAACAAGCAACTATAGATAATTCTACCAGAAAGTGTATTGCGTACGGGACACAGCTTGACTTTTGAGAATATGCATCAACACAATGTCAAGTAGGAAAGTAAATGTGTAAAGTGAAAAAATAAGGCAACACAATTAGTAAGGTAATACATGCTCCCTTATAACTTAACAAGTGCTTACATCAACACTATATGACATTCACATAGTGATATATATAAATCTAATTTGAACATGTGATCAGATTAAGTTAGCGATAGCAAAAATGTTTAAGTATTATGTATGCTAATACGTGCATTGTTCATAACATATTGACTGTGTTCAAATCGTTTCTTTCGTGGTTTCGGATTTCGTTTCATTGCAACTGTCACGGTTTGAAAGATTCCGGAACTCAATACGTTCGACTCCAGCAAACTTGCCATACACGCTGCGTACTGTTATGTTCCTTGTGACACTTTTGCAAGTTTCCATTCCTTCACTGCCTGTTGTGCTTATCTGTAAGCCATTTTCACATCTATATTTCACGTTCATTACAACAATATGTGGTCTACTCGACTTTTTCAACAATATTGGGGGATTTATCATTACTTGTCGTTTCTGTTGGTTCCCTAATGTAACATTATACCTACACAGGCCTTCAACAACCAAGCTACAGGACAACACAAGGGAAATATTGTCTGGAAGATCGATTCCTTCAAGATTTTCAAAAAAAAATTTATTACCGAAACGGCGGCTTCCGTAAGACATTTCTGGGAACATTTCTTTCTTCAGTTTGAAATACGGTTTAATTTCACGCAGAACAATACGCGACAATGCCACATCTTTTGTTGCCGATATTTCAAAGGAAGTGGAAATGCTATCCTGAATCACTTGATGCCTGTTTTCGGAATTTACTGTAACTGTTTCGACGAGAGGAACTCTTCGAACACAGGAATTAGTAGAAACAAGAACATCGGGAACTTCATTGATAAACGCTGCAATATCTGCATATTCTTCAATTGACAGGTATCCTTTTCTGCTTGTACACACCATAAGAGACTTATATGTCATCGTTGGCAGTCGCAACTGGTAAAACGATTCTCCGAGACACGTACGGATGTTTGTACCAATTTCATCAAGCCCCTTTTCGGTGACTTTCCTGCTAGACCACTTTTCTGCTGTATCTAAAATGGTCTCTTCTTTTTCATAGAATGTGTCACCCTTCAATATGTACAAGAGACAATCTTCTGATAAATGCATAAAGCCGTCGGATTTCAGGACCTGTTCTGCATGAGTGTCGATATAAGAACAACACGCATTTTTGAGACTTGTGAGTTCGTATCGTAAGGCATAAGTCAAAATTCTACACACGTTACTTGATGTAATCACGGTAGCTAGAAAGTCTGCACAGTACTGAACCAGGCTTGACACTTGGTAGCAATGAGCCATTTCCAGTACTGCTAAAGCACTTTCATCTGTCAGTTCCACTATGTCACAGTAAAGATACCTGATTCAATCAATGAAATGTTTAATCATATATTATTATATATATAATATTCAGCACATGACCTATCAATACACATTCAAAACAAATAAAATCATCAACGGACAGTCGGTGTTTTAAACTTCCGGCCTTAAGTACTTGGTACAAGATAGTGTTACCGTTAAATGAATGGAAGTCGCGTGATATGATGAGATTTAATTTACAATGTCGACTTAGAAAAGAGTATAATATGTAAGTTTGCTTTTCCGGCAAATATTCAAAGTTTGCACTTTGCTTTTAAAGTCTAATATTATGGATGGAACCTCTTTGAAACTGCATGCATTTAAAAACAAACTTTTACCTCAAAAATAAGCGAAGCGTTTCAGTTTGTGCAGTATTCATATCTACTTCATCTCTTCCGTCGGCACAGGGCCCAAAGAACATTGCCATGAAAAAAGGACTTCTTGCCGCAAGTACATTTCTATGTGCCTGGACTAGGCCGGCTTCTTCATGATCTTTACATCGGAACTTAATATCCGTCCATAGGCACCTGTCAAACATTTCTACCAGACATGCACCCAACGGCTTTCCTTGTTGCCAATCGGTGGTAGGCTTGTGAATCCCTTCGCAAATTACATCGTCATTATTATCTGCCATTTTTTGCCCCTTTTTCATACACTCTGTCTTATTTTGAATTTCTACGAACAAAACATACATACGTGTAAATTATTTAGATATTATGAATACTGTAAAGATTTTTTATTATAATGAAATTTCGAAGATACAGTTTTACATTCGACGTGACCAACCCACGTGACAATTTTGGTAACAGGAGAAATTCCCCCCTCTTCAAGTTAGTTTTTGTCAATATCTTTGCTTTTACACGATGGATTTTCTTCTGACAAATCGGAAGGTACCAAGAATTTGAAGTTCTATCAGTATTTTTTAAATGCCTTTGTAGATTTTTCTTGAAAACGAGAATAAGCTGTGGAAAATTCCACAGACACTTGGAGTAAGGAGTCCCAACCCGATTGGCCGGCATAGTTTTATTACTACAATACATCTACGGTCATACAATAGTCAGACATAAAGTTTGGTTGTTGTCAAGGCATGTTCTAAAAAAATATTTTTTTCATTAAACAGCTTTATAATTAACAAATGAAAACCAAGACTATGCCGAGGTTATCAACTGGTGATAAAATTATGCCGACGAGGGGGTCACTTTCAATATTCCAAGTGTCTGTGGTAAAAGTGTCTTCTTACAGTTGTAAGACAAGCCAAATTTTTCGAGAATGATCCGGCATCAAAATTTTATTACGTGGCCTACTGGTTTCGAAGTAGTTTCCGGACCGAAATCGTACATTTTCGCCTGTATCATGCGAACAAAATATTGTAGAAACGTGAAATTTTCTCAGAATAAAGCTAGGTTCTTTTTTGACATCCTACTGTTTTCGATGGTATACTTTCGCCCGTAACATGCATAAGAAAGAGGCCCAAAAGGGGGCACTTAATTCCATTTGTATCCCAGTCGTCCAAGTAGTTTTCCGGACCTTTTCTGTAGCGTACCATTCCACATAACAGAGCTATTTAATTAAAGTTTTACAAATTTAAATTAAATTACAACATCAAACAATTAATTTCAGTACAACTTACCCAGATAAATTCAATAGCAACACTCACCACAAGCAGTTTATGATAGACACATATAATGTGACAAGTAAATTAATTTATTATGAAAGCAAGGTAATGTCCCTGTCTGTTATTGGTTTCCATTTTTATCGATAATTTGATTTGACAAAGTGCGTGTGAGATGACAGGTAATTTTTTATATACATTTTGTATTTATTTTATTTATACTGTGAGATTTTCTTCCATATCCTCTGCAAGTACCTATCCTCATTTAACTGTAATTACCTTCAGGGACCTCACTGTCTGAGCATGCGCACTCCAACCGGAATTCCCCAGCTGTTGACAGTCTCTTTCATAAATAAAACAACAGGATGAGTGAAAACAACCGCGATATTTAAATATCTAGTATCACCGTACCACCAGTATTCGGTATTTTTTTCAAGAAAACAAACTTCTGGATGATCTGATGCTATTATCAAGATGCTTTAATGCTGCATTATGTCCATGCAGCCTGACATAAAGACGGTCCGGAAAACTGCTTGGGTCCGGAAACTACTTGGAAACCAGTATATTACGATATGTTAAATTCCATAAAATTTCGCATTCATTTCAGAACATGCAGTACAGTTCGGTTTCGTAAACATGGTAGCTTTAAATAGACCTTTTTGCATATAAGTAATAGCTTTCGAGCTTTAAAATTAACCGATTGGGCTAGTTTAAGAAAGCCACAAGCCCAAGATTCATAAATTCCATTAATGTCGCAATTGTGTTTGAAAATGTGTAAAAACACGTATATAGTACTGTCAGTAGAAAGGTGTACAATAGATTGCGACATCTACGTCATTAACTACCTGTGATTAACGGCGCGGTAAATTGAAATTGAATGGTATCCTGAAAACTCGTGTCAAAACCCCCCACAATTTACCTGGAAAAAAAGGGATGAATATAAAAGTGATTCGATGCAAGTTTCCGATGGGCTCTTCAATTTCCTAACAAACTTGAAACTTGTTTTGTACCTAGATACGATAGCTAATGTGTTTTTGGAATTCTTGTAAAAATGCAATCCTAACCAACCCCAAAAAGAGCCGCCTCATGACAAGGTGGATGACCTTGAGTGGGGAGGGGGGCGGGGCGGGGGGTACTTGGGGTACATCATGACCATGCTGTCATAAGAAATATAAGTTTGATGAAGAAATGGCAAAATTATAGCCAACTTTAAGTTATATTGACAAAATCTAAGTGCAAAAAGGGGCATAACTTTGTCATATGTGACCTTGACCCAAATATTTGGGCTGTTGTCCTAAGCAAAATAATTTCAAAGTTTGATTCAGAAATATTGAGAAATAACAAATTAATAGCTAAGGATAAGTATTTGTGACAAAATCTAAGTATAAAAAGGGAATAACTATGCAAAAAGGATGACAAGAGTTATGAGACTTGCTGCAGTTGTCTATATTGCCATTAGAAATAAGTATGAGTATAAGTATCAAATAAGTTTGAAGTAAATACATTTGATGGTTTAGAAGTAATTAGCATTTATAAAAAAATCTTTAATCAACGCACACGCCGACGCGAGTGCAATAGCCTCCTCTTTCTTCGAATAGTCGAGCTAAAATTGGCATTTGATTTCTTGCTGCAACCCTTCGGTGTCGACTTGGTCATTTGCAATATTAGAATTAATGAGCCAGCATGTGATAATAAGACTTCAATCGTGTTACTGTGTTTTGTGTAACTTAAATAATGTAAACACACTTATTAATACATAGGAAACATACAGACTACATGTAACAATTAGATTACTGCACAGCAGAAATACAAGCTTTCAAGATACATAATCCGTATAAACAAGAGCTGTTTGTAAAACTTTGATGCAATCAGTAATGTGGGAAAAGTCGAACTATCCAAGGACCCGTATTTAAAGTAAAAGTCACTGTGAAAAAATAATCGTTTTTGGCCTTAATAAATATGTTTTCTGGCCTTAAAAAAAAAGTTGGCCCTAAGAAAGAATTAAAAATATTTGGCCTTCCAAAAAAAAAAAAAAAAAAAAACAACTCTGATGAGATCTTTTTAATTTCATATAGCCTTAATTCATATGGCTTTAAAAAAAGAAAAAGTCCACGTGGCCTTAAAGAATATAAAATATTTGGCCTTAAAAATTAAATCAATGCTGGTCATGACCAACCACCGCATCAAGTTTCAAGATGCTAGGCCGAAGCATTCTCGGGTTATCGTCCGGAAACCGTTTTACTATTCTTGGTCACTGTGACCTTGAACTTTGACCTCAAAACCATTGGTCATTATCCACATCCACATCAAGTTTCAAGATGCTACGCCCAAGCGTTCTCGAGTAATTGTGCGGAAACCGTTTTACTTTTCCGGGTCACTGTGACCTTGTAATTTGACCTCAAAATCAATAGGGATCTTCTGCTGGTCATGACCAACCACCACATCAATTTTCAACGTTCTAGGCCCAATCGTCTGGAAACCACTTGGTAGACGTACGGACGGACATACCGACCGACCGACATCTGCAAACCAATATACCCCGTTTCTTCGAAGGGGGGAATAATAAATACATCTGCAGCCCTTTGCAAATTTAGTCTGGTGATCTTTTACAATGTCATATAAGCTCTATTCCTAATTTTCTGAATGCAATACGAAGGCTTTAGAAAGGTCAAGGAAACATTAAACCATTATAATTTACGGTGGCATAGGGGAAGTCATATTATCAAGTTTTGGCTCAATAATTCTATTGAAAATGACAAAGTTGACACCGATCGATGATGCAGTAAGAACAAGTGTCTTTTGCCCTTTTTACTTTGGGTTGTTTACGATACCATCTTTTTTTAAGAATTCCACAAACGCACAGTTTATTATTGTTTCTATGCACAAAACACATTTCAAATTAGTTTGGAAAGTAAAGGTCCCATCGGAAACTTGCAATGAATAGCTTGAATTTGCTTCTGTTTTCAAGTAAATCGTGTTTTGACACGAGTGTGTTTGATAGGCAAGTGTGAGTGAAATAAAGCCTTTTCAGTCCGTACTTTAATTCTGACTTTTTTATGTATGTAGGTTATGTACCCATCCCGATCTTTTGTAAAACTGCTGGAAAAAGAAGACATGCCAACTTAAAATTTATCAAGTAAAATCAAGTAAAACCTGTAATAATCACTTACAAAATTAGCACATTCCACATAAATACATCCAAGTATAAGCCATCTTTTCAACAATTTCTTTCAGTTATCAAAGTAAACAGATACTACGAAGTTGGTGGTTTGTGGCATGTTTCAACCCGGAATATAACTGTTTGTTTTCCCTATCTCAAAACGACTCGATGTTATAATTCTTCAAGTAGACTCAAGTAGATAATAGAGAGATACACTTTATCTAAATATATAAAATCACAAACTTAAAACGATAGGAAAAACATACTTTAAATATTGCTGAATCAGAATTTGTTAATGTTACACCCCCCTCCCAGCTGCCTTAAGCAGCAAATACTGAGGTACCCATTTGCAATAATATGCCATCGACTTAATCGGGCCACTTTACAACTGCTCAATTTGAAATCCTACTGAATTTTTATATAAGCTACTCTTGCTGATGAAGTGAAAAGAGAGCATGCACTTTTCTCACTGTTTGCCAATAAACGAAACATGGGTAAATAAATAGCAAAACAAAATGCTGTATAAACCATCAACAAAATTGTCAAAAGTCATCTATGGCAATTTCATTGTGCGATACCCCTGAAAGCTATTGGCAAAGTTTCAAATAACTCCCACAAGTGGTTACTGAAGCAAGTGCATGACAGTAACTTGAATGCAAAACTTTATGAAAGTTTCAACTTCAACAAGGGTCATATTTGTAGTAAATTCAGTAAGGAGTTATCTTACCTGATTGATTGATACACTTGAAGACTGTATTGTACTGAGATGTTTGCACGAAAGTCCCTTGTATACACAACTTTAACTAGATCCTCTATGTCAAACAAGGGTCATAATTTGAATTAAATGCATACTGGAGTTACCTAACTTGAACTATGATGACTTTTAAATTAATGAAGTTTCAAATCAATCACACAAGTGGTTACTGAACAAGAGCGTCAATAGGACAGCGCGCTCGACTTTTTAGTGCTTGCAAATAAAACAGAACTTTGACAGGTAAGGTCACACAAGACTTTGACTAGACATTTTTAAGTACAAATCAAGAAACAAGGGTAAAGTAAATTAGTGGATTTTACCCATATTCAATGTATTTTCCAAGTAAAAAGGGGCATAATTTTGTCAAAAACCTTAACAGAGTTATGTACTCTTGTCTGTTGATGGAGGTAATGATGATAAATAAGTATGGTAAGTTTCAAAGCAATACCTCTTATGGTTTTGATATAAATTGGGGTGGTACGAAAAACTTAACCAATCTCAACACACCAAGTTAACAAGAGCTGTCAGTAGGACAGCGCGCTCGACTTTTTTAGTGCTTGCCAATAAAACAAAACTTTGACAGTTAAGGGCACACAAGACTTTAACTAGGAATTTCTAAGTACAAATCAAGAAACATTTTCACAGAGTTATCTTCTCTTGCTTACAGATAGGTCTCATGAGTACATAAGTACTCCAACTTTCAAAGTAATATCTCAAATGGTTAAGTCAACAAGTGGACAAGAATGAAAATTTTAACTGAGTTTCTAAGTCAAAAAGGGCCATAATTCAAATAAAATCCTTGACAGAATTACCTTCTCCTGCCCATGTTTTGGGATCATGATGGTAAACAAGTATTCCAACTTTCAAAGTAATATCTCGAACAGTTTAGTCAAAAAGTGGACTGGTACGACAAACTTAACCAAGATTCAAGTCGATAAAGGGCCTTAATTTTTAAAACAAATCCCTCACAGAGTTACCTTCTCTTGCCTACAGATGGGGGTAATGATGTTAACAAGCATTCAAAGCAATATCTCAAAGGGTTAAGGCAATAAGTGGATTTTACCCATATTCAATGTATTTTCTAAGTAAAAAAGGGGCATAATTCTGTCAAAAACCTTGACAGAGTAAGGTTCTCTTGTCTGTTGATGAAGGTCATGATGGCAAACAAGTATGGTTAGTCTCAAAGCAATACCTCCAATGGTTTTGAAATAAAGTGAGGTGGTACGAAAAACTTAACCAAGCTCAATACACTTTCTAAGTAAAAAAAGGGCCATAATTCTGTCAAAAACCTTGACAGAGTTATGTACTCTTGTCTGTAGATGGAGGTTATGATGGTAAACAAGTATGGTAAGTTTCAAAGCCATACCTCTAATACTTTTGAAATAAAGTGGGGTGGTACGAAAAACTTAACCAAGGTGTGACACCAACGCCGACGCGAGTAGGATAGCTCCCCTTTTCATAGAAAAGTCGAGCTAAAAAAGGGCGATAATTCTGTCAAAAAAGCGGGGTGGTACGAAAAACTTAACCAATGTGTGACACCAACGCCGAGTAGGATAGCTCCCCTTTTCTTAGAAAAGTCGAGCTAAAATGTTTATTATAGTACCTTGCATGCATAAGTTAAACCAAACTTTAAAGTCCAACAAGTGCCATTTTCATCAGTCAGTTAAACGTTGTCAAATTTCTTTGTCTGATACCCCTGAACACTTTGGTAAAGTTTCAAATCCATCCCATAAGAAGTAACCAAGATATATCCACAATAGTAGCTTGCATGCAGAACTAATCGCTGCAACGCAAAACAACTGTAAAAAAGCGCCCATCAAAGGTGTGGAAAAGGGTTTGTCAAAGAACAGGAGATGGATGTCGAAGAATTAAGGTCAAAGATAGAAACTTGTTCAAAGACCTTGAAAGTACATACATTCAAAGCCTTACTCTGGATTCGTAAGCCAAGGGAGGAGGAGGAAATTCAAAGAAATACATAACCTTGTAAATTGATCATGAATAACTCTGAACTTTTCAAAATGAAATGTATAGAATTAAAAAAGCTGACCGCTGCATGCGCATAATTATTCTATGACATTCAAAAGAAAGCCATTTCAGTATTTCCATGTTAGTCTGGTAAAAACTGTGACAATCTAAGTTAAAAGGGGCATAAAGTCAAAAACAAAAACATTGGTGAAGAGTTGACAGTAAACATACATTTAAGCCATAAAAAAATCAAAGAAAAAGGGGCATAAACGTCAAAAATCAAAACAGAGTATGGGGTTGTTTCCCACTGTAGATGTGATGGTAGACACATACTTTGAGTTTCAAGCAAACCTTGATAGTATTCAAAACATTTGACTTTAAAAATCTTTACCAAAATTCTAAGTTAAAAGGGGCATAAACTGTCAAAAACAAAACAGAGTTGGGGTTGTTTCCTCAGGTGTAGAGTTGATTGTAGACACATACTTTGAGTTTCAAGTCAATACCTTTGATAGTATTCAAGATATTTGAATTTATAAAAATCTTTAACAAAAAAGTCTAAGTTAAAAAGGGGCATAAACTGTCAAAACAAAACGGAGTTATGAGGATGTTTCCTCAGGTGTAGATGCGATGGTAAAGATATATTTTGAGTTTCAAGCAATACCTTTGATAATAGCAAGAATTTGAATTTATAAAAAACTTTAACCAAAAATTCTAAGTTAAAAAGGGGCATAAATCTGTCAAAAATCAAAACAGAGTATGGGGATGTTTCCTCAGGTGTGAGTTGATGGTAAACAAACAGTTTGAGTTTCAAGTCAATACCTTGTAGTATTCAGGATATTTGACTTCATTAAAAACTTTAACCAAAAATTCTAAGTAAAAAGGGGCATAAATCTGTCAAAAATCAAAACAGAGTTATGAGGATTGTTTCCTCAGGTGTAGAGTTGATGGTAAAGATATATTTTGAGTTTCAAGTCAATACCTTTGATAATATGCAAGATATTTGAATTTATAAAAAACTTTAACCAAAAATTCTAAGTAAAAAGGGGCAAAATCTGTCAAAAATCAAAACAGAGTATGGGGTTGTTTCCTAAGGTGTAGAGTTGATGGTAAAGACATATTTTGAGTTTCAAGTCAATACCTTTGATAGTATTCAAGATATTGACTCATTAAAAACTTTAACCAACGCAGACGCCGACGCTACGGTGCAATAGTCTCCTTATTCTTGAATAGTCGAGCTAAAAACCCGTCCTTGTTCTTCGAATAGTCGACCTACCATCTATATTTTCTTTAATTCAAAGGCCTTGTCTAATCAACCGAACTTGAATTAATACCAAGATAATTAATTGCACAACTCTGACCTGAATTGGAAAGACAAATGAGTGTACATGAAAGTTTAACTGATCATGCGAGATTTTGAAGCTTCTTAGAAATGTTGTATATAATTATGCGTGATCTTCGGCTAGTCAAAATAAACTTTTTATAGGTCCGTGAATTATAACGCTTTTAACAATAGTGTAGAGTCATTCATGTACAATGATTTAAAGTTTCATTTATATCACGATCCGTCCACCTTTTAGAAATAATCACTTCAACGGACGTCATCAAAGGATTCAACTGAAATTCATGTTAGTTCCTGTAGCCACCACAACAGCTTCTTCGAGCATCTCTTTTTTAAGCTAAGATTTTGAAAAGAGCATTCATCTCTGTTAAAACTCTCTCTGCAGCCGAAGAAGTGATTATCACCGATTGGTTTTCATATGGGCAATTTCTCCACATGTAACAGTTCATTCAATCCAAGTAATGCAAATGATCGAAAACAAGGTTATACTGGTATCTTTAATTTTATTCTACTACACCGAAGATATCCAAATTTAAACATCAAAGTTTCAGCACCTATTTTTTGATATTAAACAGTCTAATTAAACTTGTATCATATGTAATGCACATGAAAGGAATAAACATACACTCACGAAAAATGAACAAAACAGAGACCTTTTGTACAAACATTTCCACAATGATAAAAACCTTCAAAGTTTTTTTTTCATGCTAAATTCGTTACAACTATTATACACAACATACACATAGTTTTATCTCCATAAGCTGATGAAGGATGGTGCATAATAACATTCACTAACATTTGATCTGTGATCCATTACTTAATGTTCACTGAAAAAAATGTAACACGTCTACATTGCAACCTAATATATGAACACGGTAACTTAAAATGAAGAACTTCATTCAATGAAGAAGACATCTCAAATATGACTAATGAGGACATGGTTATCAATGTACAAAATTTTCCAAGTCGAAAATGAAATTACAAATTTAATGAAATGAACACATAATTAACATTCCAGTTACTAACAGCTATTCATTCTCAATTGCAGGCTGGGCTTCTAAAGGCTGCATAGGCTTATTTTCAGATTCGTCAGCTGGTGGTTCCGAGATTAATGCTTCACCATTTGTAGAACTTTCTGCATTTGGTTTGCTCACGGCAGTAGCTTCAGTGCCTTCCGTTTCTCCAGCTGCAATATAACGAAGATTATAATCCATTTAGTTATTTTCTTTATGTGAAAATATGTTGAGCTACTTGTGTAGCATATCTTTGACCACTAATATTCAAAAAGTGAAATTACATAAGAAAAATGTGAAAAAGGATCCAAGATGAGCATTCAGTAGAGAAAGCTATAACAAGCTGCTAAATGCATTAGATACAACTCTTTAGCGAGAATATGTGTATGTAGAATGCAATTACTTATCACAGAACTTTATAAACTCCATAATGCTGCAATTCAAATTTTGAAGAAAAAAAAACAACACTGAAATAAGTGTCTTTTACTGAAATTTTCTTCTAAAATTTATATGTAAATTCAGTAGTCCAAAAGCATGCAGACATGCAACTATGAAAAGCGATAAAGATTTAGTACTAAAACTTGTCCAAACAGTTTTATAAATGCAGGATACATGACAAAACAATGCAATTTTCAATTCACATTCTAGAATTCACTCTTTCTAGTACCAAATGTGTAACTTTTCGAATTATAAACGTGCTAAGGACACCTTTATCGAGCTGTTTGTTTCTCTTTCAATGAACATTCTAAAACGCCAGCATTTATTTTTTTGAATTCGAAAATGAAATATTTTACAATTCTTTGTTCAGGCTACTAATTTAAATTGCAAGGTCTGTTCACAAATCTATCATATCCTTGTTAATATGCACATCAATAGTTTGAATCATTCAAGATTACTTATTTCTGTGTCAGTTACGAGAGAAACAAACTACACTTCAAAAGGCAACCTTACAAAAACCAAAATCTTTGCTGCTCTGGCTACGTCGAGTCCGTCTGCACTGTGCTAAATGATAAAACATGTCAGTTAGTAGATAGTAACTGTTTCTTTTTCATAAAAGCTGCCACTCATACGAAGCTATCAAACACAAGACTTGAAACAATCTCAATTTTGCCGAGGACCTAAAAATCTTTGCAGCTTCAAATCAAAATAACTGAAGACTATAATTAGTTATGTTTACAGCAAATCTAAAACTACTTTTATCCAAACAAGCTGCTTTAAAGGAGCCAAGATTGCAAATCTTTATTCCTCAAAATACATGGTGTTATCAGATGGGAAAAATTATTCTGCTTTATGAAAAAGAAACACTGGTAGGCTGGAATTCGAACTGAAGAATGAAGGACCTGTACAAAGCTTTACAGGTTTTACATCGTTCTCAATAGTCCTTTAGGAGCTTCTTCACTTTGTTTCATTAGATGAAACAAAACTTCATTTTTCACTTTTTCTCCAATGTATTGACAAAAGATTTTGCAGACCTATTTTGCCACCTCTATTGGAAAAACAGAATTCAGCCAACCATTTCTTATCAATCTTTATATAATAAGCTTACTGGCATGTAAAATTAATGTGGGGATCACACATATACTGACAAAATTCAGCAGAACCTTAGTCTATTTCTCAGCAAAACAGTAACACAGGAATCTAATACAGTTCGTACCTTAAATATAATACAACATGTCATACTCAATAAATTAGTTCACACCAAACTGTTCTGTTTTGTTCACTACAGCATTTTGCAGCAACGTTTCTAATACAGGTTTTTCTCTATCAGATACAAAGAAATTGACCTAATTTTCTTCAAGCATACAAAATAAATGCACTTTCGTTTTTAACCTGATAATAGCACACACACAGAGGGATCAATGTTAATCATTTTTGGGTCTAACAAATGAAATGTTTAATATAAACAATAACCATTCAAACTCTAAAACATCATGCAAATGCCTAGCATGGCCAACTTCACCTGCTTTTAGGCCTAAAGTGCCTAACTCAGTATAGATAAGTTGATCTTGCTGAAAGTACTGCAATAAACAAAACAGCAATATTTGAAAAACGTTAGAGACTTTTAAACACAATGTTTTACTTCACGTTGTTAACTTCCTAGCTACACTCTATTGCTTTAATGCCTGGAATTTGTCAGTAACTCTGATGTTAGGGTGGGGATATTTAACGCCAGTACTGTTCATCATTCAACTTGGATAAAAATATTAATTCCTGTACGATATTGCTTGTAAAGTAGTGTCGCCACTCAAAGATTTGAATTCAAATATCAATGCATGTTGAATTCAATGCTAAAAATTTTATTATATTATCAAGTAAATACGAACGTTGCAGGCAAGCTCTCCTAAAAATTCTGATCCCCGTACAAACAAGTATTCTACACGCAGTTTTTTTCTTTTTACCAAAGCACCTTTGTTTGCAAGAAGTAACAATATTCCAGGCACTATTAATGTCAAAACCTTGTATACATGATGTTAAAAGAATCACTATATTAAAATGCTAGAATAGAATTACAGAATTATGTGCTTTTAGATATTTTCTTTGTTAACTTTAAAATATCTGTAAAGATTTTAAAAGAAAATTGTCAGGTTTTACTGATGAAGATGTATACTTTGAACTGGAAAAAATGCTACTTGTTTTCAATATCTAAACTATCATAAAAACTACAAAAACTAATTGTGAACTGAAAATTGCACTGTAATTTAACTAAAATGCAAATCCCTCAACCAAAAGTAAAAATAACTCTTTGTAAGTAATTGATGAACATAAAACAGGATAAAAGACAAACAAAATAAATCGTAAGTTAAACATATAAACTGAACTTCCTATTCATGCAGTAACCCCTGACAACTTCTGCTGCCTGGCAGCATCTGGTGCCTATGTTATATGTAACGAATTGCCTAGCAACCAGGTTAATGTTTGCACTGCAAGGAGAGGTGATAGAGAAACCACTACCATAGGCAAACCATGGTGGATGATATGCGATGATATGATGCAGGGTATTAAATGCTAAATATAAATGGTAACCATGGGATCTTATAAACAGACTAATGACAAAATTGTGAGCACAGTAAAATGAGCTTCAATTGGTGGGTATCTGCTTATGCAAATGAAAACGACCTAAGAGTGGCATCAGTAATTTTCTGTTTGCAGATTATCTTTTAAGGTTTATGGTATTAAAATACTTGGGAGTTCTTATCAGAACATCTTATTTACATACAAATGTGTAAACAAAGGAAAGGTAGTATTTTGTATACCTATTCAGGGCCAAAATTAGTATAACTTAGTAAATAGGGCAGATATGATAGGTACTGTTTCTTCAACTGCTTACTTAAATGTTTCACTCATCGTTGATGATTTTTGCTTGAAAAGACCATTTCTGTGAAATCAAAACTAGGTAGACCAGCTATTATTTTACATCTTTTGGCAACAAAAATTGGTTAACAGGTGTGTAGATTTTAAGTCAAAACATGAAAGCTAATATATCAAGGATGTCACTTGAGTTTTTAATCCAGACTGTATGTAAATGAGGAAAACAAACATTGCAGAAAAAGTAGTATCTACTATTGCAGAAAGAGTATTAACTAACACTGCAGAGAGTATAACAAAATAGGAAAGAAACTACCTATAAGTGCCACTGCAAACAAAACAACTAGTGGGATACAATTTGTTCCTTAAATACTGACACAATGTCTGCAAAGTTTACCACATTCGTAAAAAAAACTTTTAAAACCTTGTATAGTGGTCTTCTATCCTAGCATTTTTTTATGTTGTCTAATAAGAGCTGTCTCATGACAGCACTCTCGACTTTCACAATTTGTCCAATTAAATGCCATCTGGAAAGTGTACTAAATCTATTCATCTTTATAAGTAACGGTCTTAATATTTGTATGTATAATGTCGACGCCTGTCTCTTTTTGCTAAACACCAAGATTTTACTTTACATTCTTCAGAAATAAGCATGAGACATGTCTCTTTTGTCTTGATTTAACTAAGCTGCCTCATAATGCAAACTACTAGTAATAGATTATGAAGTATTTATTACAAATACAATATCCCGGTGAAGTGATCGTTCACATTTACCATTAATAGCTCGATGAAGAATGACAGTGAAAGCATACTACTCAGGACATGTGTTTCAGTACATAACTTTTAACATGATACAATTGTACTGTGTAATGGCCTTGCCTGTGCATAACGTCCGTTAAAAGGACTTACAATGTACAAAAATTGTATGAGGTAGTTACACATAAATACAATTCTAAATGATTGCTGCTTCTTTAAAGTGGAATCCGGTGCCGGTACAGAAAATTGTCGTTTTTTTGCAGATTTGGATTTATTTATGTCATGGTAAAACATCTGCTTTTTATTTGACAGAACTTCCTGTTTTCAATGCCAAAATTCGGACTTCATTTTGTTTACAAATGTGTTGCAGCCTTATTAAGTCGTTGACTGGCAAATATTGTATATTCATGTAAATGTTTATCAGTGTGTGATAATGATGTAGAAATTATGATTTTTTTAAAACTCTACTTCCACAAATTATATACAATACACCATAAATGGCACTCTACTCATTTTAACCAACGAACAAAATGATTTTAGTGCGTGATTCTCATTAAGTATTTGGTAGTATTTATGCTAGCATTTGATAACCCTTCCTGGGTTATTTATTATGTAACGACCTCTTTTGAAGTTTTAATCAACTCACTGAGCAAAGGATTCCACCTTTAAATATGCGGATCTAGAAAAATAATAATTTTTATATGGTGTGAAATAAACTTTTAAAATCACATTATAATTTTCTAGAAACTGAAACACATGTGAAAAAAGAGCAACTAATCTACAAGCATTAGGATGGAAATCAGAAGAGGTCTGCCCATGATAGGGGTGTGCAAAAAAGTGTTAGCATAAATTGCAACTGAAAAGTGTTAGAAATTACACCAAATAACACTGACATGCTGTATTTCTTTGATTAGCTGATTTCCATTCTTTCCAATGGAGTAAAATGCTAAAATCGTCTGTTAATGGGGGGAAAGAAAGGTTATTTTATAATAAACTGTTTTTGGTTTGAAAATTATATCAAAACACTAGGTATACTTTTTATAATGCAAATGCAAGCTGGATAAATACTCATAACCTTTCTACCATGCTTTTAAATTTAACAAGTTATTGACGAACTAGTCCACTCTCCTTGCTGGCGTGCGTATGTGGCTACATTACAGTGCCTTACATTCTTTAGTTTTCCTTCCAGCTGCTGGTTTAGATTTAGACTTTTGGGCCGACTTTGGAGACAACCCATCAGGACCCGGTGCAAACCCTGGACTCCCAGCCGAGGGAGACACCGGCATGCATGATCCAATGGCTCCTTCAACTCGGCAAAATTTGCTCCTGTTGTTCACATGCTGGCTGTAAGAGCCAGAGTGGCGGAACTTTTTACCGCAGCTTGTACACTCGTAAGGTCGTTCGCCACTGTGGAGCCGAGAGTGCTCCAACAGGTGGTGTTTCAGCTTGAATGCTTTGTCACAGCTGTCACACTTGAATGGCCGAGGACGACCATCATCCTTCACTGAAACACAGCCGACAAATAAATTAAGTAACGGTACATTTTTATACCTCATTAGCTGAAAGATAGGTCTCATTATCACAAGTTGATTAGTAAGTAACAACAACTTAAATCATAATGATTGTATTTTTTCTCCCGTGAATATCCATTATCCTCGTCTACTGAAACAAAAGTAACAAGTAGTTTAAAATAGAACAAAAATATATAAACAGATGAACCAACTAAAACTGATACATTCCAAAATCAAATTTAACAGCAACGAATTAACCACAAGCTCCAAAACTGACTACTAAATCCCACCCCATCAACAGCATCAGTCTTGTTTCAATTCAATGCTACTGTTTTCCTGAAAAGAAATGATTACAAAGACGTCATTTCGGGAGGTTCCCTCCCTGTATGGCTTCTTTAAATATGTACAAGAACAAAATTATAATATTCCCAGAAAGAACAGAAGAGATATAAATGTATTGTATAACTTATGTTTTTAGTTATTAAAGCTTCACTTACATGCTTCGAAATGCAGAACATGCACAAATCAAAAATAAAATTAAGAAGTTTAAACATCTAAAGCATAAATTCATGCAATTTTCTTCACAATGCAAAAACAAAGTCATTATATTTCATTCTGCTTTAGGCAAGACAAACACACATGCAGTTCTCTAGTTTAAACTGAAACCTTGGGATTAAGATTCAACTCCCCTCCCTAACCCCTGATGAGACCAGTCTTCATACTACGGCTACTTAATGGAGCTTTCAAAACTGCCAAGTCGTAATCCAAAGACTGGTTTGTGATAATATTTTAGTTAAAAATATTATATTGTAAAATGATAATATTTTAGTTAAAAATATTATATTGTAAAATGATAATATTTTAGTTAAAAATATTATGTAAAAGATAATATTTTAGTTAAAAATATTATATTGTAGAAGTGCTGTTCTATAAAAGCGGATTTAACCTGTGGAAATGGCAAGTATAATTTTCAGTTACTTTGTTAGGCTGTTGATATTTTCTGGGAATAATTTTATTACGTTAATGAATGAATTTCTCAGCTCCAGTGAATTATCTAAACTTCAGGATCTATCTACTCCTCTAAATAATGAGCTTTTAACTGCTGCTTGCATAATTATAGTAGAATCCAAAAAAATAATTCAATCGGGTGAAACCATAGATATGTCTCTTATTAATATAGTAATTTATATAATTGTATAGGATGTTTTTAAAAACTATTTACAGACTTTAATTTGAAGACAAAATTAATGGATTAGGGTTTTAAATGATACATCATTAGGGGCTGTTTACATTTCTTCCTTATACATTTAGTTTCTCCAGTCGGACAAAAGCAAACAACTTAAGGAATCACAAATGACGTTACTGTCATGTTTAGGATTCAACTTTGCAAACCAGACTAAAAAGACAATAAACAAATGCCTTCATCAAGCAAATCAACGACACAGACCTTGACTAAAGCTAAATTGAACAGAAAAATATTTTCCCAACCACACTGACTGACCTGACTTTGTTATTTCCATATAAAGTGAGAAATGTGAGCTTTTTAAAATGAATACATATGATAAGTGTACCTATACATGTATCAGCAAATCTAAATTTCAGTGCAAATGCGTGAAATTAAGTATTTTTGATTAATCAGCATGTTCTTGAATTAGCACTATTTAATCAGCACTGAAATAATGAAAAAGAGGCATCCAACCCCCAGACTACCAACATAGTTCAGTAAGAGCTTAACATGGTTAAAATAACGATTGATCTAGCAGTGATATTCAAAAGCAAATCTTAGCCGCAACAACTCATTTAACATAATGCAAATCATGATGTGAATGAAATATAGATACATTTCGGTTCGAATTAAGGCGTATCTACATAAATGACACTAAGTAAAGTAAAATATTTAGCGCCATGTGTGATTTAGCTCATTCCCTATCCCACTAATAGAGCGAATAGGTTTTCAAATTGAATCGCTACATTAAAAAGAGCACACTTTCCATTCTGAAATAAATTCTCATCTTACACAAACACATTTACACCTACAAGGAGGTTATAAGATAAAATCCCCATATTTCTTCAAGCAAAAACTTCCGGAGATTGAACGTTCTAAAGGCCGTCAGTGTGGTGTGTGATTTTAAACCTAACGTCTACAATGGATGTACTCACAGAGTCAGTAAAAGTTAGAAGAACATCCTGTTAAAAAGTCACAGCAAACAGAAGAAAACTTGTCAGTAGTGTATAAGGTCAAGGGATACAAATATTGTTAATACCAGCTATGCCTACTCTAAATATCACAGTATTTAGTGTTAAAGATTACAACAACTAATATATAACCTTGTTTACAACTCAACATACAACTTCCTTTTCTTAAACCCATACCCTGTCTTTATTAGTCTAAGGGTGATGCATTATGTAAGCTACCAGTACTTCCAAATGAATGGAAAAGATCAGTTTTAGAGGAAATTGTAAACTTTGAAAGTTTTGCTTTTTTGTCACTAACCAACAGCAGAGTTAGTGTCAGTATTTCAATTATTTGCTGCAAATTATTGTACCACTTTCTTGTTTTATATGTGAATATTTTTTTCATAAAGCCATTCATTTACACATTGTTCTGCCAGGAATACCAACTTACACAAGATTTCTATGAATACTTCTTTTCATCACAATAACTTCTATCACTAGTATCATACATTTTGCCCAGATGTTAGATGACACGATTCTTTAAAACGCAATATTATCTATACGAGGTCAACTTTTAGCAAAAACTTAAGATGTTAGGATAACACAGGGTATATAAAAAAACCAAGTATGGTAAATGCTGGTTTTAGCTAAAATTATACTTGACTAGATTGTTGTCTCTTTATTTATCTGATTAGTTTTCAGCTGAAATCATATACTTTAAAAATATCTATTTTTGCTCTTTTTATAGGTGAAGAAGAAAAGGTCAAATTTGACACTTTCACTTTAAAAAAAAATCAACAGAAACAGTAATTACATTAGCAGATGCACACAAAATGGCTTGGAAGGCAGACTGCAAAAGTGTTGGTAAAATGTAAAGAACATTCCAAAATTATTATCTCTAGTTTATACATGTCATGTAAAATTTTAAGGTACAATATGCTTAGTTTTTTTTTAATTTTTGAGCAAACAACAGCTGGTCACTATAGTACCTGGACTAGTGTTAATGGGTAAAACCTGTTAGTTAGTTGCAATTAGTTGTCTTCCATATTAAGTCTACAAGCTTGATGTAAAATAATCATAATATGTCGAAACACTTACAGTAAGCTATGCATACATAATCTAACACATACATGTATTTTAGTGACATGTATATCAAGTATTTCCCCCCTTACTATGTAGTACAACTAATTAGATCACTCTCAAGTACATGTAACACGTGTTTATAACATTTTACAAGTGACAGAACATAAGAATCTGAACTTAATGAAAAAGGCAATTATTCAACATATTCATATTAGGAGAACATCTATCAATATTTGAATGTAAAAATTAAATTTTGCAAAACATGACTAGACTTCACAACTGAAATTTATTCGTATTGCTAAAAGAATAGCACAGTGTCTTCAGCTATCTTACACCTGAAAAGTCTTTCAACACATTAAAATAGTTATTATATGTATATATCTTAGCATTACAATTCAAGGATTTATACACATGAAATAAACTTATAATCGAATTCAAAACAAGTATTACACTGAACATTGAACAACTTAACAAAGGGAGATAAGTGATTCTTACCACGTCGATTGACACTGGGTGATGAGGATTCTTCTGCTTCCATGCTTTCTTCAGATCTGTCAAACAAGAACAAAGAAAATATATATAACTTTAACATTTTAAATACATTCTGTTCTTCTTTAAATTCCTGCGTAACTTAGATTCTTTTATTGATAAGAAACATTTAAATCTCAAGTAACTTCTCTGGTCTGTTGTATATATATATATATATATATATATATATATATATATATATATATGAAGAAAAGAAAATTGATTCGTTAATTTAAAAGGAATTACTTCAAAATATTTGTTTACCAACATCTCTATCACCTATACCTTCAAACTCTGCTATAATTGACACTTAATTTATACATTTAGACTATATCATGAGTGCCAAGGATATCAAGTTATTACAAACATTTCTTCTGAAGTTTTGTGCAGCAATTACAAACAATTCAAGAAGAAGCAAATGGAGGACTGTTCACCTGTTCATGGCTTCCATTTCTTCTGACTGTGTAATATTTTCTACTCTTTGTATACCATCTAGGTCATCATACTCCTGTGTACCAACACTGTCATCATCATCATCCTCTGCTTCACCTGTTGTTGAATCTGGACCCTAGTTCAACAATAAAGGCAGAATATTACTTTGAATCAAAGATCCACTTGAAGAGTACTTTATAGATATCTCATTAGTGACGATGTCAGAATGAAATAGATGATGTGACAAATCTAGGCTATTTTTAGTTGGCAGAAAATTCATCAATTGTTTTAGTGTGAATAGAACATGGTTCTAACATTATCCTATCAGGAAATTTATTTTTCTGTATCAGTAAATCCAAAGTGATCCTGGGACTTTAAACTGATGACACCTGAGTGAAAGTTGCAAGATTCTATTCAAGAAAGTTGAACTCTTTTGAAAAAGTTAAGCCTCAAGGACTTGTAGCCTATCTACATGTAATGAAACCTGTGTGTTTTACCTCAGTCCTAGCTACACCATTCATAGTCACTTCATTTGGTTTGATTCCATTGGGCTCACCATTCATTGCTGGATTTACTGGTTCCTGTATGCCCTTAGAAATGAATATACAACATATACAACATCAAAATGATTTGAAAAATGTCTTAATTGTTTTTAGAAAGATCCGTATGTTCAATCTTATCTTATTTTTCTGTTACTCATTTACAATCTAAAATGAAAGGCACCTTTTGAAATAAATCAATACAAAATGTACAATAAACACTTGGCCATAAGTTGATCTCACCTGTAAGTCTAGGGGTATGTGTACAGTATCTACCTGCTCAGCATTCATCTCTTGTATAGCTTCCTGATGCTGCCTATTCATTTGTTCTTCTGTCTCTGTTCTCACTTTCTCTTCTTCCTCCCATCTCTGTCTCTCAGCATCACATTTCTGTTTTTCCTCTGCCAGCAGAGCCTGTTTCTTCCGGTCCTCTTCCTGTTACCAGATCAGAACAACCATTATAATTAACATTCTGTACATCTTTATTGTGTGTTTAACTCGGGAACTTCGCATGCATGGCTCTTTCACAGTGAAACTATCACTTCTGCTTTACAATTAAGTTTTAAAGGTTCTACATTTTCTGTTGGGTTAAATATTTTTGGCTCCAAATGACTGCTCTAGTTTATAGGAGTGTAATGCCTGTTTCAACGGTTTTTCAGTAATTTTTGCAGACAGGTAGTTTAACCATCATTCTTGGAAATGTTTCAAGTCAACAACTTAACCACAGGGATTTGCCTACTGATCTATGAATAAGGCAAAAAACTGTTGTAAGACTGAGTGGAAATACAAGAAAAATGGCCAGCCAAATTACCTGCTTTGCCAGTAACTCTTGCTGTTTTTGTTTTAATTCTTCTTTAGCCTTTGCAACCATATTTTGGAACATGTCATCAGTGATCTGAGGTTTGTTCTCACATAGTTTCTTGTATTCTTCATGAAACATATCACTACCCTCGGTGAATTTTCGTTTCTTAGCTTGATGCTTTTCCTCTATTTGTTGTAATTCAGCTTCCAATTTGGTCTGAAAATGTTACAAGATACCATAAACTAAAGTATAACTAAAAACAGCAAACTATTTAAGCGCTGTTAAGTATTGTATACACCTAGTATAAACTATAAAGAAATCAGTTAGATAACTTTACAATGTTTTTGTTATCTTGCTACTGGTAAAACTAGGGCTTAAAGATAAAAATGATAAATTTCTTCAGAGAGACCTGGTAAATTCTCCAGTTTCTAGTTGTCTAGAAATGAATTAAGTTCAACATCTGACAAATCAACAATTCACAAATCAAAACCTAGTGAGAAGAAACCTATTTCAAACTGAGCCAGACTTGTTTTACAAAAAACCTGCACATCTCCCTCAGGGGATAATTTAATGTGTAAGTCACTGTGACATTGACCTTTGATCTACTGGCCCCAAAAACAATTGGAATCATCTATTCTAAGACCAATCATCATACAAAGTTTGAAGACTGTGGGTCATATGGTTCTCAAGTTATTGTAGGGAAACAATTTTCAAAGCTCTGGTCTTTTGAAACCGACATTTGACCTACTGACCCCCAAAAACAATAGGGATCATCTACTCAATAAGACCAATCATCCCATGAAGTTTATAGACTGTGGGTCATATGGATCTAAATTTATTCAGCGGAAATAATTTTCAAAGTTCTGGTCATCGTGACCTTGACCTTTGACCCCCAAAAACAATTGGGATCATCTACTCAATAAGACCAATCATCCTATGAAGTTTGAAGAATGTGGGTCAAATGGATCTCAAGTTCTTGAGCAGAAACGAAATGTGACAGATGGACAGACAGGGCAAAAACAATAACTGTATGTCTCCCTATAAAGTCAAAAGAGACATAATAACCCAGGGAACAGATCTTCAGCCATTATTGATTATAGAACTGCTTCTTTCGTCTTATTCCTTTTATAATTACATAATGCTCAACACCTTGCAGTCTTTGTTTTGGGGTATTAGCACTTGGTTTAATAGTATAATTTCAATTATGTACAGGCGAGGTGTTAACCTATCAACTATTCTTGGGGCTGTTCTGTAATATAATGCAATCCTCCTTCAAAAACTATCATTTGTGTCACATTAAGTCAAGTCGCTGGTGAGACTCGAACTCATGACCCTTAATCAGTGACTGGTTTAGTGATCACATACATGGCTACTTGAACCACTGGACCACAGGCGAGGGTCAGCTAGCTTTCTCCTTAAAAGCCCTGTAACATGCATATCCTTGGAAGGAGCTACACCTACCTGATGCATGGTCAGTGATTGCACTTGTTTCTTGAGAACACCCATTCTCCCCGTGGTGACCACTGTTCTAATGTCTGGCACAACATGCTCACTCAGTATGTCGTTAATAAGACGATGGTTCCTCAGGTATCGTGCATGGGCAATATGCTTTACTGAAAATCCATCGTCCTGATCTGAAATGAATATCAATAAAAATAAAGGAATGTATATAAATATCTTGCATGTCATCATAATCATTCAATGAATCTTCAATAGTTACTAAATAGATTTTGAGGCATTTGCAATTAAAATATACCAATAAGCAATTTTTCAATACTGTGTTGAAACAAAAAGACTCCCAAGCACATTACACCTACCATCATCATCATCTGCAGGCTGAATACTGATTCTGGACCCTCGTTCTTCTTGTTTTGACTGAAAAATATGTCAAAACCAGTAAATTCAAGGCTAAAACACAATGAAAACTAATTTCACTGTCAGCATCAAATTCAAAAAAATGTTTGCATAAATATTACATTGAAGTTTGACAACTGTAATACCTGAATAAATTATAAGTGTAAAAACTAGACTTTAAGTTTTATGTTGCTGGTAGCAGATGATTCTTGCCATTACGGGGGGCTTTTTGGCTTTCAGATTTTTGAGTATTTTCATGTTAGTTGTAAAAACTCTTTTGCTTTTAAGCCAAAAAAAAAAATAAAAGAAAAGGGGAACCCTGTCTGTTGTGGGTGTTGGTGGTAGGACATACTTTGAGTTTAATAATACCTTTGTATTCTTAGGTAAGATTGGTGGGGTTTGTTTTGTTTACTGGGCCGGGGGAAGATGTGTTGTTTTTTTTTTTTTTTTTTTTTTTTTAAAAATTATCTGTGGGGGGTTGTGATTTTTGGATTTTTTAAAAACTTTAATGGGGTGGGGGGGCGGGGTGGGTGGTGAGGTTTGTAACCGGGGGGTGTTGGAAAAACTAGACTTTAAGTTTTATGTTGCTGGTAGCAGATGATTCTTGCCATTAGGTCTTGTGTTGATGAAATACAGGCTGATCATGAGCTGCACTGTTTTCTATTCAGTTAAAGATGTTTTACTAAGTTTCCAACCAGCAAAATTAGACATGCGCAAAAAAACTCAACATACGGTTTGCTTCTTGATATGCAGTCATGGAAGCAAAACAGTAGCATTTTGCTTTTTTATAGAATTTGGTAGTTTTCTTACGAAAAATGTTTAACAATGCCTGGTTTGTACATACCTCTCGTTTACGTTTTGATTCGGCATGGGCCTGCTTCTCCTCCTCTTCTTCCAACGCCTGTTCTGCTGCCACTTAAAATGTAAGACAAAGTTTTTCTTTAACAACTTCATCATTCTTAACTACCTTATAAGGTTTTATATTGTGGGGCTGCTTTTTTTAATGGTCGCAATTTTTTTTAAGTTAATGGGATAAGCAGCAATTTTTAAAATCTTTTACAACTATTCAAAACATTGTACAGTTTTTAATCCTGGCTTTGTATTGATATTTCATCATATAACATTTTTTTACATATTTTAATAAAGGGTAAAGTAGATCCCTTAGGATGAGCAGGGCTAAATTTCAATCCGTAAATGGCCCTGAAAATGCGAGATTTGTTTTTGAAGTAAATAAGAGATGAAAGGATGGATGGAACATTCTGTAGAAACATGGTATCTTAATCTATGCAGCTTATTAATTTCGACCTGTAACTTACATCTTCCCTTCGCTGCCACCCATGCCTGGTATGCAGGTGAGTTGTGGTAGTTTCTCATAGCCTCATTGTACGCTTGCTGAAAGGTTTATAGAATACATGGAAGCAAAGTCATTAAACAGTTCCAGTGCCACTTGTTACACTAGTTTATTACCTCCCTTTATGAAGAATAATTGCAGGGAAAACAAAAGCTGTCCTACGTAATAAATGCCTCATAGTTTGAGACTGTGATCTTCAAGGTGTGGACCCCGTACTTGCACACAAAACTTTATCTCCATGTGTTGAACACTTGTGGCAATTTGTTTTAATCCTTCAAATATTGCAGAGCTCCAATCTAGACAAGAACGTGTGCATATATATAAAATACAGGATTCTAAAACCCCTGAACTCTAAAAGTGACCTTGACCTTCAAGGTAAGGATGCAGGACTAGTGCATGACACATCTCAATATGCTCAAACAATTGTGCCATGTAATTTTAAAATGCTTCCATGCATGACAAGTCACACAATAACATATCCTATGACTCATAAGTGTGACCTTGACCTTTGAGCTGTAGCCTGTACATTTCTTCGTTTTCACCCTACAAGCAGCAAATGATTCTGCATCTGTGACCAGTATAACCTGATCAGGACCTGAACTGTTTGCTGCTCAGTCATAAAAGTCTACACAGAGCACCCTATGCACAATTACTTTACTCTACTTCATGTTCAAGTGAGCTAAAAACCAGGAAAAAACATGCATTCTACCTTCTCGGCATCATAGTCATCAAGAAAGACCTGTTTCTCGGAGTCACTTAGATCCCGCCACATCTGACCTATAATCTTCGCGATTTCCGACAGCTTCATGTTTGAATTGCCGTTTTTCACTTCATCCCAGACCTAAACACACCAAACAGAAGGGGTAATAAGTAAATTACTATACCTTTTCAGTCTCGTAGTCATCCATGTATTCCTGTTTTTCTGAGTCATTGAGATCTCGCCACATTTGACCTATTATCTTGCCTATCTCCCATAACTTCAGCTCTGGATTACTGTTCTTCACTTCATCCCATATCTGAACATATGGACAAAGTATTGGAGAAAACCCATAATGGTGTTAAAGAGAGATGGCTATCCAAGTAGAAAGTTTGCATAAATATGGGTTATTCTAAGAGAGAAAGAATCAAAGATCTAATTTGGGTATGTTTGTGCAGAATAAAGCATTAGTTTGCTTAAACATGGGTTATTCTAGAGACCTTTAATATGGATATGTGGAAAGAGTATGTTGGTGCAGAATAAAGCATCAAATGGTGAAAAATTTTATTACAAAATACTAAATTTTGCTGTAAGCTGTCTTGTTTTCTGTCTAAGTATCTTCTTTAATGTAAAATGTCAGATAAATGTGGAAAGCTTTAAGCTGAGGGTATCTGGATAAGATGATTTAAATGTGGATATTAGGCACGACTGCTGATGCTTGGGATCAAAATTCACCTTCAGATTCATTGTTTGTTGCCTGACCTCAAGACCAGCAACAAACAAGTAATAACCAACAACATAAAATGTGAAAGTTGGGTTGTCCATCAACCCTTTTCCTTACTAAAACAGATACGGCAACATTCATTATGCAGCTTGAAATGTCTCCTACTGTAGGCAAAGCCTGCACCAAATCAAATGGTTTGTGTTTGTTAGAACCATAACCTTGCTGATTATCACTCAGACTGTTCACGACATATAATCAAGCCACTGTGAATGGTCAGTGCAGACTATAATGATAACCTCCTTTGATGATATCAGTAATCTGTCATAGTCTGTACTGTTGGCTCTTTTAATTTGTACATTTTCAGTTATTCACAAGGCAAATTTCCATTGGATTTATGATACTGTAAGCCCAAGAAGTGAGAATGTCTATAATCTGATCTATACAATATTCTATGGTATAACTCGTCCTGTTTCAACTTGTGATAGTACTAGAGTTCACAGGTTGCTACGTCTTTCAGTTGTAACTTGTACATACCTTTCTACTGTACCTCATATATGGCATCAGAGGCTTGTCTGGGGGTTTAGGGGCCTTGGGTAGTCTGGAATCAACCTGAAATACAGTCTTATGTTAGTGGTAAAATCAATGAAGCAGCAACTACTTTCAAGCAACAACAACAAATAGTGATGTATCCAAAATGGCTATTTTTAATGTACATGTATATTTGGTAATATTCATGATGATTTTATTCCTGCTATTTTTCGCGAGTTTCTTATGCTGCTAATATGAAAAGCTTGTGCAAGATTCATTTCACATATATTTACTATTAGAGAATTTTCCTTTGACAAATTCAATATTTGGGAATAAGTCTGTCTGCTCACAAATTGCAAAATGTTTGTCACACAAATTTACAGCATTAAAACCACATGTAAGTAACAATCACATAGTTTGGTTTATATCAATTTAATTCAGCTTGATTGTGAAGAAAGCTTGAAGCTTATTGAGTCCCTCTTGAGTCTGCTTCCTGGAAAAACCAGTACTGGTGTCATGAGGAGGTACGATCACGACCCCAGTGGGACTTGAACCCACAACCTCCAGAGTGAGCAACAGACACCTTAACCTTTACATCACTGTTCCACTTCTAGTTTAAGAAGTCACTTTTGAAGCATCCTTTGGCCGGATGTTTAAGACAGGATTCAAGTATACAGGGCTTGTGATTTAAAAAGTGCATAACTTACGATTAGTGACGACAGGCGACTGTGTGTTATTTCATCTTCAGTATTTTTCCATTGTAATGTAGAATATGTCCTTTCATGATTTTATATTATATCTTGTGCTACATATTGTTTAACTTTTCAATACTGGATTTTCACTCAATTCAGGAAGCGGACTCAAGAGTGACTCAATAACTTCAAGCTTTCGTCACAATTGAGCTAAAATAAATAAGTTTTTTTTACTGTCCTTACATTTGAAGATCTTGCACTGAAGCTTGCAGATTTTGTTGTCAACTTTACTGGATTGAAGTTTGGATTTCCACTACCTGATGACACAAAAGGACTGCTGGAACCCTGAAAAAATAAAAGAGTACTATAAGATTATTGAACTATTTGAATAAATATACTGGCCAGATGAATGGGACATGGGCATCAAAAGAAGTAAGCATTGAGAATTCTAGGCAACTTCAGTAATAGGAAAGAAACATATTTGATCAGAGATGACTTTTTAAAATGTTTAACTGCAGAAATTCAGTTATCTAAAAATTAACAGGATGCACTTTCAGAAATCCATAACATGAACTTTGCCCTTTTTAATGTTTGAGTATAATATACATGTAATAAAAGAATCCATTCAAACTTTGCCATGTGCACTTATCTCTTTTTAGTAAAGTCCAATTTTATTGGTTATTTCAATCACATGATTGACAGCTTGCATCATGTTAATTACATCCGTACTACATTTACTTTAAATACATTGTAGCTGTATTTTCTTGAGAAAATTAATTACCCTTCCTCCAGATTCTCCCCCTGGTGTGCCTCTCTCTGACCTTGACCTCGCTGAAAAAAAAAATGAAATTCATAAATTTTTTAAAACAAATGAAAACTTAAGTTGCCAATAATACAAGATCAATTCAGACAAACAAGTAACAGTCAACTTGACAAGTACAGGAGCAAACCTTAAACCTTTTATGTTTATGTTTGATTGTTTCAGACTAAAATGATCATGCATGTATCAGGATTCGCACAGACATCAGCCAACAAAATTCCATGATTTTTCCATGTTTTCAATGATATTTTAAACATGGACAGAGATAACTTACAGTGTTTAATGTTGAAACAAAAAAGACTGTCAGAACAATTCCAAAATGAACCATAAAAACAAATTGCATCATGAAAGTAACTATTTGTACCTGGTCCCCTTCTTGTCATTTACGTAACCTAGTTTAGACTGGAATATCATATTTTAACCTGAACTATCGACTTATAATTCATTAGAATTTCTTGTGTAATTTTCCAGTAGTTTAATAAAAATTCCAGGGTATTTTCAGAAATTCTATGATTTTTTGATGATGAAATTAGTAATTTTCACTTTCCAGAAAAAGATTTTTTTTTCAGACTTTTCTAGACTTGTGCGAAACCTGATGTTCATGTATCTATATACATGAAACTATCAAACAACAAATTTCCATGTACCCACACAACTTGGTATATTACAGCAAATAAAGAGGCCAGATAAAAGCCTTAGGGCGAGATGACATGCACTTTTATAGAATCATGCTATACATATTTCAGTTTGAGAACATTAGGTAGATAATTACATTTGAATCTCTGAATCTATTCTCTATATAATAATAATAACCCTAGCCATACATTGTAACCGTGAGCTTCTGGGTTAAGACAATTTGTCAAATGACTATATAGGCTGTACGGACTTCATCATTGGTTCACATTCTGATGACAGTCCATAGTTAAATTTTATATTATATAAAGCCACGGACCTATATACACATGGATTGGCAACTCTCGTATCTTCCTATACAAGTTCAACCTTTTTATCGCAGATGGCGAGATTTTATGCGAGATTTTAGCATCGATGGACAATATCCGAGGTTTGCCGAAATCGAAAACTCCCAGCGTCCACCTGTCCTCCATCTTGAAAAATAATCAAATTTAATTGGTCTTCTTCAATATTTATTGCTCAATAGTTTTGTTTTTTTCTTTAAGTAACATTAGTCTCATTGCAACCTATATCTGTTTTTCGTAATGCGTAACCAGGGTCCGTATATTACACGGACCCTGGCGTAAGTTTTATCGATTTTGTATGTTGAAAATTTTGTCAGCGCGATGTAGAATGAAGCTTCCCGCCGTCCTCCATCTTGGAACACTTCGGGGAAAAACGTAAACAACAAATCAAATTGAATCGTGTCTACTTCAATATGTATGGCTCAATAATTTGTATTTTTCTTTGTTTATGCAACTTTTGTCTTATTCCAAGCTAATCTTTTTTCGTAAGGCGTAACTGTTATCGATTTTGTTTGTTGAAAATTTTGTCAAGTCTGGCGGCACCTGTTGAATATGACAAATCGGAAAATTTCCGAAAAACACCGAGCGCGCGCAAAGCATGATGGGTAACATTTAATCCGATATAGCATTATCGATTTTCGGAAGTTGCCAATCCATGTGTATATAGGTCCGTGATGAAGATTAAAATTTCAACACATACAAGTATAACTATAATCAATGAGTTTAGAAAGAAAATTTGACAAATAGCCCTGATAATGATCTGCAGTAACAGTGCTCAGAGTTTATACATACACATGCTTGGAGGTGTCTGTGGAAGGTTTCGGAAACTTGGTAAAGCCATGATCTTTTCTTTCACTTCTGTACAATATCTGAAGAAGAAAAGTATGTGCATAAATACATATATAATTGACCGGCAAAAGAAAAAAAAATTCAAGTTGAATTAACATTGAACTTAAAATTTGTAAGACCATGTCTCTGTATTGAATCAATTATAACATAGTAAATTCATGGTTGCCATGGCTGGAAATCATGCGACTTTCATGATAACTGACACAAACAAAATGGTCAACTGATTTCATTGCGGCAGAGAGTATTTTCAAGTAATCAGGAATACTTTCAAAACTGGTAAACAAATATGTATGCTATGAAAGTTTTGTTCATCACCACTCTGCAACAAATTTGACAAAGGCGGAGCAGAGGCCATGAGTAACGAAGAACTAGCTTATGAGTATTCTCGGTTTCGCCGTGACGTCATACTGACCAATTAACCTATCAGATTATTAGGTCGCCTTCATTTCTTCATTGGGTAAAAGGTGAAAACTTGGTCTTTACCGTTGACTCATATGCATGTTTAAATTTATTTTAAATGAAACAAAAAGCTTTTGACAACATATAATTATTATAAAAACAATCTGATAGTTTCAAGGAAATGGAAGATCGTCGTCTTCTTTCGTTTCTAATCTTGATTATTATATTATTCAAAGCTAAAGATGCACAGACACCAGCGATCACAGCTGAGGAATCACCTATCCCGAATGTAAATAATTTTTCAGTACCCGGATGTGCGAGAATAAGGATGTCCACCTGATTATCATCAAACATGAGAAGGCTAAGATCAAACCATAAAGCTTATACTTCGAACAATAATTTGGTATCATATCCGGCAGGTTTTAGTTCTGGGAAAAATTGACGACTGTGTAAAAAGACACCCTAAAATTTTTTCTCACTAGATCTGTATCAGAAATTAGGGTTTAGTACCAGAACGGCCCACATCCAGAACGGACAGATCCAGAACGGCCCACTTTTTTTAGTAATGATTTAGATATATAAAATATGTAAATATTATGTAGAAATGGAAATGTCATTGATAAATGTTTTCAAATTTTCAATTATTTAGTTTTGATAGGAATTAGGCATAATAACTTTGATGGTCACATCAGACGAAATGAAACAGAACATAATATATCTTTGAAATACAAATATTACCAAATTAAATATGTCGTTATTAATACAATCAGTTTGAACTGCCAATTCACAAAACGCAATTAAAAATTAGTAAAATTAGTAAACAACTTTTGTCGGGGGACACATGTCGCGGTGGATCAAAGAGTTTTTAGACAAACAACAACAGTTTGAACTCTGTGTTTGGACTTTGTTGTTAATGCAATAATTAAAAATTGAAATGGAAGACGGGGACAAAGATAGGGTACGCACCAAGTGATACTCCAAACTGGACGATTCTATCATGAAGTGCTGGGAGAAATACTCGTCTGGTCAGATGAAAACTTCAGTTTTCCTTGTACAATTAGGAGATAGTGCAGCGTACGCTGTTGAAATGGACATTGTGTAAAGAGGGTGCGATTACATTGACAGTTTGGTATCACACAGCGAACTCTGTTGAATAGGAAATACGTAGTTATCAGTGATTGTACTTTTAACATTTGGGATCGTATACTCATTTTTACATTTTGTTTCATCTGTTTGTTGCAAATACAATGTTATCCTATTATGATAAGGATAAGTAATACATTTTCTTACTTTTATTTTCACGGACATGCCTACCATTTCGTCCATAAAGTTATAACTGTGAATGAAAAGCGAATATCATGTCCTGCAGATGGTCAGGAATACTCTATAACTATAGACCGTTCCTGAGATGGTTCAGTTCTTCCTATGAAACACTTACGACTGTGAAAGCTTCCATCATTATATCGACAAAACTTTTATTTATTAAACAAAAAGTTGAATTTTAAAAACGATAACTAACACCTATTAAATTAAAGGCAGTGTCTAGAGAACCGGAACCGGTTCCCTAGACAGCGACCTTAGCGAACCGGAATCGGTTCTCTAGCCTATATCCGTCTATACACTAGCGAACCGGAATTGTTTTCCTGCATATATTACAGGTAATTGTGATAAGAAAATAGATTATTTAATAATTATAAAGTGAAAACTTCCATTTAAACAAGAAAAATGTGGGATTATCAGTTTATTTGCATTAGTTTTCAATGTGTCGATTGTCGAATTGATCTCCTTCGCCTTCCGCACTTCCGGTTTTAATATGATGTCTATGTGTACGCTGGCGAAATGGTAGTCTACACAATGATCTACCATTTCGCGGTGAAGCACATGGGACAGGAGGATTAATAGTCGTCGGGTTGTTGCAGAAAAACAAAAATAATATCAAACAGAGAAGTTACGCAGGTGGAAGCTGGCGAAGTTTGACATAGTCTTCATACAGTCTTCATACAGATAGGTAAAAATGATATAGAAAAATTTAACAATCATCAGTTACTCCATGCCCTACTTGATATAAGAAATGAATTCCGCAGCTGTGGTGTTCAGCACGTCGTATTTGAGAGCCTCTTCCATTGTCATCAACGTCGATACAAGTTATGCAGACGTCTTAACAAGACCTTGTTGAAACTCCCACTTGACAAAATATGGTCACATGGTCCAGAGTTAATGAACAATGACGTTATAGACAGACGTGATGGTTCGTTTAGAAGAGATGTTGACTTTAAGTTCACCGACAGCATCAGTCATGCCTTCCTGAACCAGAGGCTCTGAAAACAGTCCTTTTCAGGGCTAAACTGACTCTTAACAGGGTCGACGGGCCATGATCAGAGCTCCTCGTGGTGTAGCCTGGATGTGACATAATGAAAACGAAAGCAAATGCTTATGTATATTTAGGTTTAATTATTTCTCTCTAGCATATATTACATAAAATCAAAAACATTTACAGAAAAATTGTGCTTTCTGTTTCAATGCTATTCATTATGTTATAACTAAACGCTCTCCTTCGTCATTCTGTTATCTCTAATACTAATACTGCGTTAAGTCTTTCATGTCATAATTTTAGGAAGGATCTCTAAATATTCCTCTTCCGAATTACATATTTAATGATAACAATAATAATCAACATATGCATTGTTTATATAGCTGTATCAATAAACGTGCCGATAACAACACGCCAAATAATTCGTCCGAATATTAATTCCGGTTCGCTAAGGTCGCTGTCTAGGGAACCTAGACCAGCGACAATTTCCTTTAATGACCTTTTAAATCTTTTTTTTTTTGCTATAATACAATGATACTTAAGAAGTGGTCCGTTCTGGACTGGTCCGTTCAGGTACTGGACAGTTGTGGTAGTGGTCCGTTCTGGAAGTGGGCCGTTCTGGACCTACACAGAAATTAGTCTGTATGTCCACAACTTTACTTTTTAAAAGCAAAGTGGGCAATTACAGTACAGGTCATGCAAGTAGGCAATTCTGGACCTAAACCCTTCTACTTAAGCAAATAGCCTTATAATACGTCCATCCGTGAGGGTCAGGGGGGGGGGGGAAGATAAAGTCTGGAATTAGCCCGTTTGTGTAAAATTTACTGGTTTTCAACAGAGCTGCGACTATGAGTGATCCCGCCAGCTGGAAGTTGTGGCCAGATGTAAGAATCGACATTATAATTTTACATTGTACACTGTCACATGATTAAACAAAAGTTCTTTCATTGAGCATGGTTGCACAAACAAAAATTTACAAAAAACTTTTTTTTAAACCTGAGTTTGCAAACAAATTTTAGAAATTATTCAGGTCGCGGGGTTGGCTGTGTTCTTCTGAAGAAAGTGCCTGGCAAGATTATCGTTTTTAAATTTCGCTCATTATTGTTGCATTACCTATTTCTGTTGCAGAGAATAAATTAGAAACAAAGAAATTTACCAATTTAGTTTTCCCGACGCCATAGATGGCGCTGCTTTTTAACACAAAGAATTTTAAACACCAAAAAGGAAGACAAATATATTTCCCGAAACGGACTTGTACCTCGTCTCTGCTTATTTTAAAGACGTCTTACTAATGTCAAGAAATAATTACAATGGTGTTTAAAAACTGAAATGTTGACGAATTCATTTTTGCAACATTTGGCCATTTATACGCATTTTCTTACTACATTTTACCTTTCGATATAGAATATAGATTCTATTAATTTTAAAAATCTGTTGTTTTTTTTATAAAATGTCAGAGTAAATCTTGAAAAGGTAAGAAAGTGTCGAAATTTTGATTTATTAGAGATGTACACGCGATAACCTGAAGTGAAGATGGAAATCTGAATAGCATCTACAATATTGGACTATGTCAAAGGTATTTTGAGTATGATTACAGGCCTTCAACAATCTCCGTTTTATGCTTTGTACGAATCGCATTCCTAATGCTGCTGTTAAGAAAACACATGCTTTTAGCTGATTTCTGTTTTCAAAGTTTTAATATGTTTATATTTTTGATAATATTAAGAAAGTATCTAAAATTAAACATTTTAAGAAAGGCCTTTTTAATCTCAAAACAAATAAGACAAAAGCTGGTGGTCATTACTACAAAACATATTTTCGAGTAGCTGGGGGTGACTCGATCCCTATGCCCAAAAATCTATTGCATTTTGCTTAAAGAGAAGCGTGTCATATATATGGGTATATATACAGACGACACAATACAGTTAGGTAAGTCAGCCCGGTTAGCTCAATAGGAAGAGCAGGAGACTTGTAATCTCGGGGTTGTGGGTTCGATTCCCGGGGCTGACCAACTAAAATGACTAACAGTCTTTCGGGTGAGACTTGGCATGTAAAAGAACCAGGGGTGTCTCTGGAATTGGGACGCTTTCTGTATCTTGCACTATCCTCCGAAAACCTCAAATAACTAACCTCTTCTGGGGGCGTTGTTCATATGGATTATCCGGTACCAACGATAAAACTCTAATCACACACACACACAGTTATGGACAGGATTAACTGTTAGGTACATACGACACGATACCGTTAGCTGACTACGGACGACACAACATGGATATACGCATACCAGACGATTTATAAAAGTAATACCATGGTTACATAAAATAATCAATTAAACGCAAAAAAGTTAAAATCACCAGAGTCAACTAGACTATAACACTATCTGTCTTTTTTTGCATGCAAATCCGGCAACCTTAGCAGACATAAGTGTGACTTATATTGAGTCCAAAATGAAGCGTTCTAATCACGCAATTGATTATGCAATTTCTATATACATACTGTGAGCAGGTGTCTATCTATGGCTGTGACCACCAAATATATATGCCAACTGCCACCACGAACGGACATTATCACTGCCTTCACATATATATTGTGGCTGACAGAAATAACACAATGCAATTTATTCTGAAGCGGGTGTTCTTGGTTACCAGAAAGATGCACAAAATTTCAGGTTAATGCGCCGCCAAATTGCTGAATACCGGTAGCTGTTTTCTGTTGACTGTATTAGACCAGCGGACAAATCTCTACAAACGGACGATTTTCGTCCTTTGCAGTACTGCTAAATTTCGTAAGAAACACGGCTATAAAAGGCGGAAGTGATTAAGATACAAGGCACTGATTATCCACTGAGCATACAATAGGGCAAATATAATCATATAACGGAGTGAGCTATGCATGACAAAATATCTGTCTGTCCTTAAAAGAATGTGGTACACGGTACCTTTGTGTGCCATTGGGCTTTATCGTAAATAATAATGCGTTATCCATCTTCACATCAGTCACCACGAGTACATATCTAATAAGAGCTTATTGTAATTATTTCGAGTCAACAATCCATCTGGATAATTTATTCGCATACATTTTTTTTGGTAAACACATGGTGTCTCGCCAACTAGTTAGAACGAATTATAAATATTTTACATTAATAAATTGTAAAATACAGAACACTGAATGGAGGTCAGATGCACAAGGATATATCACGAGAGGTACACCCCGAGCGATATATGATGTTGACGTATGAAGTATTCATTTTTAATTCCATTATCAAGTTATTAGAAAACTTGCATTTTGGACAATGGTAAGCCACTGCAAATGACTATTGATTGACTGAAGTCATTAATTGATGCCATTGGATACATTCTATGATATATGGAGTTTTACCATTGGCTTGAGTCACTTTTAATTTCTACAAAGTTATATTCCCTAATTACGAAATAATGTTATTTAATAATTACGAACTGTTTTTGTGTTGTTTTTTTTTCCGAAATATTATTCCGTAATTACGAAATGTGTATACTAAAATCTAAATGTTAATTCGTTTGAACAAAATATCATTTCGTTTTTACAGAATTATTTAGTAAAGACGAAATATATTATAGCGTTAAAAATGCAGCTGTCCACACTATATCAGTCGTATCGTAATATATCATTTCAAGATGACAGAATATTATTTCGAAATCACGAAATTCATTTCGTTAACACCGAAATATTATTTAGTAATTACGAAATGTTTCTGGTTTTTACGAAATAAAGTTTTGTTTTTACGAAATACATTTACACTAAAATCAAAGTATTGAAAAACGACATAAATTTGTCTTTTGAAATGCAGGCCTCGCGAATTGATCAGGTCGTGAGAGATATTCAGTCACTGACGTCCCGTGTAGATAATGTAGAGCACAGTGAGCGACTATTACCCGGAGGCCACGCAGACGACAATGTAACAATAAACGGCTCAGGTGATCGTGCGCAAGGATGGCTTAGGCAGAACCACTCGGATGACTCGGACATTTCCATAGTAGCTAGTGGTGTCAGGGAGGAACCCGGCAGAAATTTGCTAGATATCGCAAAAAGTATCATTAACTCGCTTGAAAACGACGTTGGGTCTCAAGTTGACATCACCAAGGTAGCAATGTTTAAATCTTACATCAACGGGAAACCAGGCTTGGTGAAAATTACATTTAGAAACCTTGATGAAAAGATACTTGTATTACGAAATAAAATGTCTCTGAAGAATACGTCGGATTTCAATAAAGTGTATCTAAAAAGTTGTAAGTCTCACGCAGAGAGACTCATAGAAATGAATGCACGTGCATTGTTGCGCCAGCTGCCAGATGGTGGTAAGAACTTGAGAGTTAACGCTAACGGACGCATTGTGCAACAACGTGAACGACGTCCTCCAAATACCGATCAACAGAACGATAACTAGGACTTAACCCGACCCAGTGATTATATTCGTCTAGCCCATTTAAATGTATGTGGATGGACCAATGAAAATCATGACTTGCGTGTTGCAATTATCGAAGCATTAAATTCTGATATTATTTCTATATGCGAGACTCATTTAAGAAAAGAGGAAGTAATAGACGTACAAGGCTATGTATGGTATGGCTTTAATAGGAAAGAAATACATAAAAAAGCACCTAGGGCCTCTTGTGGTGTAGGTATACTAGTAAAACAGCGCATCGCAGATTCTCACAATATTGAGATAATAGACAAATCATTCGATGGTGTTTTAGCTATTAAATTAACAAATCGAGCAACAGACTTGGATTTTATTGTATTTTCGTGCTATCTACCCCCAGAAAACTGTACTAGAGGCAGAGATGCACAGTCTGTTTTCTCGCATTTATTAACGCAAATATATAGTAATTACGATAGTGACTATATTTTCATTGGTGCAGATTTAAATGCTAGAATTGGGAATTTATCAGACAATATAGATAATTGTGATTTTATACCATTGCGCAAACCACTTGATATGACAGTTAATCAACATGGACGCAATTTCATCGATTTTTTAACTGATTCAAAGTTTTGTGTACTAAATGGTCGTTCTGAATGTGATAATTATACGTCCATTTCACGCAAAGGGAAAGCCGTCGTGGATTATTGGTATGTCCCACAGGACACTTTATCTAGCTGTAAAAACTTCAAAGTATTACCTATGCAAGAGATCAGTGATCGACACAGATTATACCGTTTACTAGGCGAACGCTCACGTCTCCCTGATCACGCGGCGTTGATAAAGGAATTTAAATGTCATCATAGCGACCATGAGCAAATTGATATTTCCCATATGTGTGCAACTGACAATGAAAAACGTTTTAAATTACGTAAGATACCCTCAGATTTTATGAACAACGAACGAGCAAAAATAGCTGTTAGTAATATTATTTTACAAATCGAGTCTTCCAGAGAAAATCAGACGGATATCGATTCTATATACGAAAATTTATGTGACGCTATTACAAATGAAATGTTGAAAGCGATTCCAGTTTACAACGGTTCAAAAAGAACTAACAAACGACGTAAACATAAGAAACCGTACTGGAATGACGAATTACAAGAAATGTGGAATATTATGCGCACAAAAGAACGAGAATTTTTGAGACACAGAGGGAATAACCGTCAGCGCTGGAACCTTCGTCAGAGTTATATAGATGCTCGAAATACATTTGATAAATTGCTTAGGACTTCCGAAAGAGCATATAGACTGGTGCAAGCCCTTGAAATCGATGAAATATCAACGTCTAATCCAACGGCATTTTGGCGAAAAGTTAAAAGTCTAGGTCCGAGAAAAGATAGATCTATTCCAGTTGAAATTGTATTCGATGATAACGTTATAAGGGATGAAAATGCTGTATTTGAAAAATGGCGACAAGATTTCAGAAACCTGTATAATCTTGAAGAGGATAGTGAATTTGACGATATCCATTACAACCGTGCAAAGTTACACAAACATCTACTTGAAATGAATATGCAAGACCCACTGTACACACCGAATGACCAGTTAAATAAGCATATCACACTAAATGAAGTTTCGAATATTGTGATGCAAGCCAAAAACTTCTCTGCTTGTGGATATGATAAAATTCCGTATGACGTTTTGAAAAACGCACCAGTGATAGCTGTTTTACATAAACTGTTTCAGTTGGTCTTTGACAGCAGTATAATACCCTCTCAATGGGGGAGAGCAATTATTTGCCCAATTTTGAAAGATATTAACTCAGACAAAAGGATACCGTTAAATTACCGTGGAATTAGCCTTCTGTCCTGCATAAGTAAGTTGTACACATCGTTTATCAACAAAAGAGTCACAAAATACTTAGAGAATAACCAGTTACTGGCAGACGAACAAAATGGCTTCAGGTCAAATAGGTCATGTGATGACCATATTTTCACATTGGACAGCATTGTCAGAAATAATCCCAAAGTATTTACGGCTTACATCGATTTGAAGAAGTGCTTTGACTTTATTGATAGAGAAATGCTTTTATACAAGTTGCTTCTGCACAATATTGACAGAAAAGTTTACAGTTCCATCAAAAATATTTATGCGAGCTCCATATCTTGTGTCAGAATAAACAATACATTAACAAACTTGTTCAGCTGCTCAACGGGCGTGAAACAGGGATGTAATTTGTCACCGACTTTATTTGCGATTTTCGCCAATGACCTTATACATGAAGTGAATGACATTGACCTTGGAATTTCAGCTGGCGACACTAGTATATCAATTCTGATGTATGCGGACGATATTGTGCTTCTTTCAGATACAGAAGAGAAATTGCAAACTATGCTTAATACACTACACAGTTGGTGCAAACGCTGGAGAGTACTTATTAATACGACCAAATCGAAGTGCATGCACTTTCGGAGAGGTAGGGCCCTGCAGACAGAGTTCAGCTTTACTATCGGTGAAAATGTATTGGAAACAGTTGAACACTACAAGTATCTTGGTGTCATTTTTAATGATAAGAGTGACTATCGTGTAAACTGTGAAGCGTTATCGAAAGGAGCAGGTCGAGCTTTAGGAAGTTTGATTAGTAAAATCCATCATTTGAAAGATATCGGGTTTCGAACGTTTGAAAAACTGTTCAACTCATGTGTTGTACCTATTTTGGATTACGGTGCATCGGTATGGGGTGCTCGACAATTCCAATCGCTAGACAATGTACAGCATCGGGCTTTACGATATTTTATGGGTGTACATCGTTTCACACCTTTAGTAGCACTATATGGTGACAGTGGATGGCTACCAAGTCAGTACAGGAGATGGTGCAGCATTGTCAGATATTGGAATAGACTCCTTAACATGGAAGAATCAAGACTGACGAAAAAAGTTTTTAATCACGACTATCGTTTATGTAAAAACAATTGGTCTAGTGATGTGAGGCAGATTCTTGATAATTTAGGTTTAGTAAATCACTTTGTTTTTAAATCTGTGGTAAGCATTAAAAACGTAACTCAACTGACACGAGATTTATATTACAGAAAGTGGTCTAATGATGTTCAAAGTGTACCAAAACTTAGAACGTATAAGTTGTTTAAGAGAAATTCTGATTGTGAAAATTACTTAAATCTGAATCTAAAAAAGTATGAACGATCATTGTTGTGCCAGTTAAGGTTTGGTATTTTACCACTCCGAGTTGAGACCGGAAGATATATCGGTGAGCCAGCTGATCAAAGACTTTGCACCTTTTGCACATCGAACTCAGTAGAAGACGAGATACATTTTCTCCTTAACTGTGGTTTATACAAATCAATGCGTTCAGATATATTCCGAGACGTTATAACACATGTTGATTTTATTCAGATGTCAGAGGAGAATAAACTATCAGTTTTATTGAATAAGTATACAAGAAAATGTTCCAAATTTATTGTCAAGGCATTTCTGTACCGCAGAAGTATTATCTATTCTTAAATCATTGTGATTGTATACTGGTATTTGTAAATAGGCGTTTCTTCAATTATGTTAATTTTGCTCGAAGGTAATTGATCATGTGACGGATTAAGACATAACTTCTATGTTTTGTGATAACATCCATATCCAGATGCCAAATCAAATAATACATAAGATGTGTTCACATCAATTGACTTAACGTTAAGAATTGTATATTGTTGAAAATCCGTTATATTTGCTATAAATCTTATTATACCACATACGTACTTTAATATGATTATATGTCTAAGGTGACTTATAGGCCCACTGGGCCGGGTGCTAATGTTTATGCTCATTAATCACCATGTCATTGTTCTGTATAAATGCACAAGTCACTATAATAAACTAATTTCTTATCTTATCTTATCTTACAAAGTAATATTCCGTTATTACGAAATAATAATTCGTTATTACACGACACACATTTCGTAATAACGAAATAAGAAAAAGATTCCGGATAAAAGAAATGTATCTCATGTCATTTTAGGGGCAATGTACGAGATCGATGAATTTAAAGCTGTATTACTGTTCAAAGTGGCCATCAAAATTTTCAAGAACGACATTTATCAAAATATTACTCATAAAAAATAATACCATAGTTACAACCAATGTATACGAATCTGTAAAGGAGTTATATTCCTAATGAATATAGCGAAAAACTATGAAATTTCTTTAAGCTGTCACAGTAAAATATTGAACACCCATGCAATTTGTTAGGTATATCAACATCGATATAATTATGTTTACAAGAGAAGTAACATGGCATAACTTATCAATTTTACTCGCTTTCAAAGCAAATTTTATAAATGCTATCAAAGCAGTAGACAGTGATCTTCTGAAATAATTACAGAAATTTTATAAATTGATTAAGTACAGAAACTGAGATAAGTACACTACATGAGTCGTTGTTCAATACTTCAATAAAGCAACATATGAAGAAGAATGAAACATTCTATAAGACATTACCATTTAAAAACTTGACTTTTCGAAAATGAATATTGGGACATTGGTTTGTAAATTTTGACCAAAAACTATTTCACGAGAATTTTGTCCTAATGTTAGTTTTTCCATGACAGCGTGCTTATAGATCTACAAAGTCCGAAAATTTGAAATTGTAAATTTCCGTTCTAAAAATGACAAAAAAATAGCTCAACCTGAATGACAAGCGACTTACAGTCGTCCGTGAAAGTGGAGTGACACAGAATAATGACGACTGACTTGTGCTTATCAGATCTTGACATAAAAGACGAATGACCTAGACTTTGGACTTGGATTCGATATGTAATTTAACCCTTGTGTTTAATTACGTCGTATAAAACTTGTGCTACTTTGACGAAAATAAAAGTGGAAGAATTTAAGGTAGATGGTTATTAAAATATTGCCCGGAAACAAATTTGGTCTACAAACCGAACGATATTATCAAAAATGTGTAACTTTCATTGGTCGAAGGGGAGAAAGGATGGCATGATGAAGTGACTTAAAGTCCTTCGTTGTCTCGGCATTCTATATACGCCCAAAAATGCTATTTCTTAATGTGTTAACAAATTCCATCGTCGTGCTTCTATATAAGAAGAGGAAATCAAGACATAGATGTAGTTAATAAGTTTAAAGCTTGAGAAAAGAGTTACCGAGAAGGGCTTAGGCGTCAATGGCTCAGCAAACAGGAAAGTACGTTCGGATGACAATCGGGTCACGACACTAGTACTGCTTTTGTATAGAGCACATTAAAATGACGGTACAGCCATCATAAAGTAGACCTATATCAACAAACATTTTCACTTAGAATAACGCCTTACTGTAAATTGCGGCAGAATATTTTTTTTTATAAGATTTCATTACTTGTATATATCTCAAATGTTTTTAACTTCTGCGCATGCCTTTAGGTCAACAGTTAAACCTTTTCTAAGAAATATTTTTTTTTATAATTCTGAGACAAGATTTTAGTTCTTTACATTTCATGAATTAGAAAATTGTAAGAATTATGTGAGAATGTACACAAAGACAAGGTCATTGGACACCTGTTATCAAGGTCTTGTACTAAATTAGGACACAGTCATGTTTTCACTTGTTGAAATCACTGTAAACATCACGTTCACCATAATTGTTTTGGTAGGTATTTCAGTTTAAACGTGTTGTGTTATCTTTGTTGTTGACTCTTAAATGGTATAAAAGACTGTCAAAAATTCAAGTTGCGTGAAAGATTTTGCTGACTGCAACCTTAAACGATGAAAATGTTCATCTGCCTTATGCTGTTTTTGTCAGCCGCTAACTGCATGAAAATAGAAGGTAAATAATCTATAACACAAAATGAGAATAACTTTGTAAATTAACTACCAATCAGGAATTTTGACATTATACAATGTATATGAGAAATCGATAATGTAAAATTGCTTGACGTGAAAATGTTATGCATTCAGAATGTATTAGCATTGAAAACTTCCTTCGTAATTTCTCATGCCTTTGGATATTTGGTTACCTTAAGTAGATTAAATAACTTCGAACTATAATACTGGTATGTTACACTCTGTCAATAGTTATACTTATGTTGTATTAAATAGAAGCGCTATTAACAATAGCTGTAAAGAACAAAAGTTGCGAGATATTAAATAATTTACTTGCCTAGGAAAAATCCTTAATTTGTCAGGTTGGGAAGCAACAGAAGCTTTTTGAAAATACCAGTTTCTTTGTTTTCTTTGTCTGTTGCTAACGATAATAAGGAAGTGCCAGTGCCAAAGCAATATGTTAACAAATTAATCAGTTGCCTTTTTCTATAAATTGTTCACAAGACTATCAACATTAAGTTTGAGTATTAAAACTTACTCTGCGAAGTGTCCAGCACACTATTAATGATATTAATGATACAATATGAAAGCTTTAACAGAGTTTCAATGGTTGCAATGCGGAGAATACAACTTTGTTATCAAAGGAGTTAGCTATGCTTACTAGTATTATTTTTACAAAAACTATAGGGAAAGCAAAGCCGGTATTTCATGATGATTTATCAAGTGATCTTGCCTACGACATTTGTTCTGAAAGAGGATTGAGCACGCCCGAATACGTCCGGATGGTTAACAAGACCGATAACGCATCTGTTACATACGGCCTGAATAATGATGGAATGGAACAGTTGTTTGGCGACAGGGATATAGGTTTGTAGCACTAGACCATATTAAAATAAGTAACAAGTAAAATTGTCGAAAAAACTTTATTTTGTTCTCTGTATTACACATGTGTAATACTTTAAATACATTATGTGTCCATTTCCACCTTTAAACATATTTTGTATGTCTATTATTACATACGTTCAATATGTATCTTTTTCTAAATTTTACATAATACATAAAGATATACCTTCCTATTTACACGTTTGTGTAAGAAGTATAGACTATTGCATTTGAGGAGTATTGCAAAACGTTGCGATTGCCAAATGGCATTAATTTTTAAAAACCATCTCTGTCTCGTATTTCAACGAATCGATCACAATGTATAAGTCTGTATGGATATCTGCAAATGAGAAATATTTATATTTGAGCACTGATGTTCAGAATATAACATTTTGACGTCGATAGTGTTTATTATATTTCTTTGCTTATCTTGAAATATGATATAAATGCAGTGCCTGTGAATCGCTTGATGAAATATTATGAATGTAAAACAGAAGCTTTGATTTTGTATTTAATTTTTAAAAATGATTTGAGGTGTTTCTTTGTCATGGTTATCAGCTTTTTTTCCACAAAGAATGTTAACATTTCTTGTTTTATAATGTGGTAAGACCTTGTGGCCCAAACCATTTGCTATGCATATTATTGGCAATAAATTGTGTTTAAACTAACATTTCTAAGACCTATATGTATAAAATGGTTGGTGCCGCAATAAAGTAAAATTCTAGCAATCAAGTCATGATGCAAGAAAACATATATTTACCAGAGTATATAAGGGTATACAATTACAGGAATGGTTGCACATTTTACCTTTCTGCGCTATTTTTTCTCTGATGCAGGATTTGGAATGTACCCAACGAATACGACCGGAGTTTTATCTATACATGCTTGGCATGGTGGGGCTGGTGGTAAAATGGTGAGCATGCTCGTAGATGTCAAGAACGGAACCATACTGAGCACAGTTGTCCATACTGATTTTACAAAGATCATGTGTTATGGTGCTAGCACTGGTCACAGCGTAATTAAGAGAGGCATGTTACTATAAATACTCGACATATATTTCATTCCTGATCTATATAGTAAAATGTTTGCTATTGATCCTTGTCAAACACGGTGTCTCAGTCACATAATAAAGGGGTACTGCAGTAAGTATGTACGAATTCGTTTTTAACAACATGTTGGCATTACCTTTCAAGCATATCAGAATCAAAACACCTCTCTTCCTCTCTATATTCTTACAGAAAATAGTGAATATTAGTTAGGTTGTATCCTATATGCGTACACGAAACTTGAAGAGTTAAGCCACTACCTTTCAAGAGGAAGCTTGAATCTATCAAATATTACCGGTCGGCTAGCCACTACACGTATTTACCTTTGCTTACCACAGGTGTGATAACAAACTTTGTGGTTGGTGCACTTCGGAAAGTGTGCAGCTACACAATTGACTTTTCACCGCGGCAGGATATTTGCGAAACATCTTTGACAGCTGCCTGCGTGCCTATAGCGGCATCGCTGGAACTAGCCATACCAATACCAGGTACTGTATGTACGTAAATATATGAGCTTACTCTTATCATGCTATCGTCTGTCCGTGAATTTCTGTTAGAGCAAATACTGATTTCTATGCATACGCCTCATATCCACATACATTTAGTACTTCGAAAACGCACAATAACACTACATTTATTTAAGCAGTTTCATAGTAAATATTGCAAAAGCAGCACGTACATGTATAAAACAACGCAGGTAATTATGTCTTCCCTGGCACAATTATCATCATCATCATTTTATTTTTTAGGAGACTCTCTACTATGGTTTCCGGTTTGCACAGGCGCACTTAAGGTGCTCTGTGCAGAGACAGCTGGAGCTGGGGACCCAGACACCGTAGAAGTTTGCAAATATATCGAGAAATATCTGCGAGATAACATCTTTGGTTAGAGAAAAGATGCAGAAAGAACGTTCATTATAAACCATTTTATGCACATACAAATGTTAAAACATGCTTGAGTACTTATAACTCATTGTAATTTATAAAAAAATATCTTTGAATATTTTTCTTAGATCATTTATCCGTGTTTGCCCTGACCATAAAGAGTCGACTTTCATTGACACATGAAGGGGAGTGGGAGGGGACATCTTTGGACTTTGTCATTTTTAGCTAGACTGATTTTTTAAGTTTTGCGTTTGGGTCACTTACATGCAAACTATCAAAGCTATCACTTTCAAACTTGGAATACCTGTTCACTATCAAATGTACAATAGAATAAAAGATGTTTACAAGTTACACAACCCTGTTATGTATTTGGCTGGATTACTGCCCCTTCTGAAAGTTTCATACACACACACACTATTTTTGTAACAGTCAATATAATGCAACCAAAGTTAGTGTATAAGAATTGTTTATGAATATCTTTAATTGGATTGTATTTTAGGGCTCCTGGGGTCAAGGTTACTGTTACTAAAAATAGGAAAACTGTAATATATTCAATATCAATATTAGTTAAGGTTGACATAATGTAACCGACTTTTGTTTGTAGTAAGTATTAAAGAAGATAGGGTTGGGTTTTGGGTCTCCTGGGGTCATTGTCAAGGTCACTAACTAAAAATAGAAAAAAACTAGTGATATGTTCCTTAACATTAATTTTGGTTGCGTTATGTTGACTGTTACAATTGACATAATGTAATTAAATCATTAAGCGTGCACTACATATGAATAAAGACTTTTAAATTAATTTGGATTGTGTTTGGGGCTCATGGGGTCAAAGTCCAGGTTTCTTTTCTAAAAATAGAAAAAATGGGGAAAAAAACACAATATCTTAAGTTGCAATTGAATTATTTTGACCAAACTTAGTATCTAGTTATTATTATGAAAACCTTTTGTGGGATTGTGTTCTGGGGTCAAAGTCAAGGACACAATTACTTAAAAATTGTGATAAATAAACTTAAAATGATAAAAACAGACGAGCGTCAGGCACACGCAGGCGGTGCTCTGACTTGTTATGTATATATTTCTGTAAAACTGAATTTCTGAACTGCGCAATAAATCTTAACTGATGTATGACAGGTAAAACTAGATGCAGTAAGTATAGAAGCTTTGATAGATACAGTTAAATTAGTGCTCGGAGGAGAAAAGCTTTGATGATTGACTTGGTGCATAACAGAAACTCGCCACTATACTGGGTGATGCCCTCATGTGCATAACACAATAAGCTGTAATTTAGATTATCGTAGATCATTTCATAACTGAGGCTGTAATCTGTATCGTATCTACCGTTTCCCTAGAAATTCGGTTAACTATCATATGTCATTTCCCTTAATTAAGAGTACTGTTGGTCATTGTTCAAATTAAGTGTACTGAACAGAGGGTACCAATCTGTTTTATACGATAAACAAGGTGAACAATGTGCACGTGTTATCGGGCATACTACGTTTAGGGGTTGTGGGTCATTTATACAGTTAATTTCTCACTTAAATATACGTATTTTTTTAATAACATCGAACTGGGTAAGTACAAAGTATAATTATTACTGAATTGAACTACATTGTCTTTTTCACAAATAGTTTTGTTTTAGTTTTTGAGAGATTTCTAAGTAACAACATCCTTTTTGAATTGTCCACTATTATCCATCGCATGCAAATTCTTGATAAAAGAAGACAAGCGTGTCCGCATATCACAAACTTTACTTCACCCGTAATTTGAATTTTGATGAGTGAACATAAATAACGCCATAAGAGGTTACAGAGATTGAAAACTTATACCCCTAACATAACCAAATGGTATCTTTTTGGCAATTAAAAATTGAATAATTAAAAGTACCATCATCTCTATATTTACTGAACAATCGCTTAGCATTTATTGTGCTTCCTTTCTATTCTTTAGAAAGTGTATCATTATAATTATTGTCATAACAAAGTGGACGGCTATACCCCGGTATTGAGAAACCTTTGTTGTTTTGCAATCTTGAAAGCTAAATCAGATCGTAAATGTATTGAATATTTCCGTTAAAATACCCCTTTAATTGGCCGATTTTGAGATACGGGGTTTACTGACATCTAGCGCTAACATGTACTTATCAACTGTTACAAGATTTAGGTTTTATGTTTAACAATGGAATGTACAATTCAGAAAAAAATAGGAAGCTAAATTTGTCGGCCCGGCTTTTATGTTATGGATGTTGGTATAAAAATAATGTCTTTTTAGCCTTATTATCTTCAGGTAACGATACTTATAATTGTTATTGGCTATTTCATCACTTCCGTTTTATGAAAACAAACTTATCTTATGCCGACGTTGTAAACAGTTTGACTCGAATGATTTTTTTTTACATCATATGAATAGACATACGCTCCCTCTATCATATTTGAAACTGTATATTACATTATTACCGATCATAAACCGTATATAATGTAAAAATGGCCTCGTTCCAGAATCTTTTTAATGGGAGTTGCACTATTTGTTCTGCTGAAAATATCTTCATAAAGTGTGTATCTTGTCTGCTGTCTTTTGTTAGAGGGTGAACGTCTGGCAGTTGGTGAGTGCTGTAACGGGGGATTCAAGCTTTTATAAACGGTGTGTTATTTCAAACGGCGTGTTACTATAAACAGTGTGTTATTTCAAACGGTGTGTTATTATAAACGGTGTGTTATTATAAACGGTTATTGTGGTTTTTACAGTTTTCTAGTCTTTATGACAACATCAATACAACATCTTTTGACATGAACATTTTATCATTTATAATAAACTATAAAGTTCTTGCAACTTACTTTAACTACTATCGATGCCTGTTTTCGGGGTGCTAATCAGATTTCATATCGGCATTTGTACCTGTAACTTTTGAGTTAGGAGAACAGTGACCATCACCTGCATAAAGCCTTTTCCTTTTGTACTTTGTACTCACGATTTACCCAGATGACAGTTTTATACATCGGTTTGCTAAGTTAATTTGCAGATGTTTACTCATTAAACACGTTTATATTCCCGTTTTCTCTTATAACTCAAATGATGTTAGAAATATATAAAACTTTACACCGAATAAATTTTGACAAGACTTTAGTCCGATACATGAAACCCATTAAGTTCGATGTAAATAAATAAAAGTAAAGACTGATTTCAGCAATAAACAAATACTCTATCACAAAAACAAAGCATTCTACAACGTTTAATAGAACCTAGTTATTTGTTTTAGCACAGATGCATATATCCGAAATGCTCGTATTTTATAACAATAAATTTTGAAACATACCAACCCCTAAAATGACGTATACAAATACTCTATCACAATCAAAGCGCTGTGCGTTCGTAAATAACAAAGTTGTCAATGAAATAACATCGGAAATTTGAAAATCAAACTACAAACTCTTATATCGAGCTTCGTACGTTTTCGTAAATTTCCGTAAATATCCGTACTTTTCCGTGATATGCATATGATTATCTTCCGTAATCAGCTAACAGCGCATTAATTTCTAAAACAGAAAAAAATGTGTAATGCAGCCCGTAAGCTATATACCTTCCTGCAGTCGTTTGAAGTTTTATGTACTATTTTTATTTGTAACATGTTCTTATCATATGCGACATTCAAACAGAAGATTGATCTGGTCTGTCTTGCACTACTTTCGCATAGCGCATGTTTACAGTTGTTATTCGCATATAGCACGGCTAAAATTCTTGCAGGGTTTGAAATGTAGTATACTAACTTAGGCCTTGGGGACTTTCAGTCCCCAGGCCAAAAACAAAGCATTCTACAACGTTTAATAGAACCTAGTTATTTGTTTTAGCACAGATACATATATCCTAAATACTCGTATTTTATAACAATAAATTTTGAAACATACAAACCCCTAAAATGACATATACAAATTCTCTATCACAAAAACAAAGCATTCAACAACGTTTAATTGTAACATAGTTATTTGTTTTAGCATAGATACATATTATATCCTAAATGCTCGTACTTTGTAATAACTAATTTTGAAACATACAAACCCCTAAAATGACGTTTTAGTATTTTCACTGCAATCTTCTCTTTCACGATACTGAGATCTATTTTCCATCTAATCAGCAGATTTCAAATAGTAAACAGAGAATTCAACCTGGTTTAAAAGAGTATTAGCAGCAATTTTGTTACCAAAATAAACCTTTACACTAAGTTAATATGCAGTAGGAGTTTATGCTTCATGGGATTTTAAAAAAATTCCGCATATGTAAATTGTTGGAAGATGTCAAATGTGATATATCGAGCGTTGATAACAATAATTTATATCAAATAAAGATGGACTTAGAACATGTCTGCTGTCAACCCTCAATTTATGCTTTTATTGCCCGCGAACAATTTGACTAAATCGTGAAAACGATCTTTTTGTGTGTTGTCAATTTTATTTCAATCGATCTCTTTTTCCTAATTAGTCTTTGATCACAAGATTTTCCTTAAAAGGTTTTGATGACTGGTTTTCTAATAGAAACGTAATTAATTAAAGTACAATCTCTTTCAAACAAGAAGTAAGGCCCATAAAACAGATTTTACAAGAGAGCTTTTTCTTTTACCTTGTCCTACGACCAACAAAGCTGGTTTCAGTCCCGAAAAGCCATCGTTTAACGATAGACTGGCCTATGTGTTGCAGTTACAGAAAAAGGCACACAGGATTTTATTTTGAATGAAACAGAAATTTCATATTTTCTGTTATCTGTGTCCCTGTGTTAAACCACGTGATTGAGAAGAGCTTAAAACCGCTTAAACCCCATCTGTGGTGCAATACTTCAATAGATAAATGACAGTTTAACCAAATACGACACATAGGCACTAAAGGCTTATTTCTGGAATGTAATTCGAAAGAAATAAACCTTACACTTTTTCGAAAACAGTGCCGCTACTTGAACACACATTCCTGTTGACACACTATGTAATTATCATAAAGAAATGACGCATACTTGTTCAATGTTTTATAAAAATCGCCCATATTCATTGATATGAACTGTATTTAGCAACCCAAATTAAAGTTATAGTGGCTGTCTTTCTCCCAAAATAAAATATTTCTAATTGACAAGCTTTTGCACAATTTGAAATAAGTGTCCATCTTTAACTTCTTACCAAAGGAAATGTACAGTGAGTAACAAAATTAACACATGTCATATTTCCCTTTGCTATTCAGAACTCTACTTGTCAGAGGCTGCAGAGGAGTGTTCCATAAAAGCAGGATGCAAAAATCTGAACGTATTTAAAAATCTTTTGATTCAGTCAATAATAATTTGGTATCGAAGAAAGTTGGTTTGAATATAAAACAAATTCATAAAACTGTTAACAGAAATAAGGTGTCCATTGCTATTCAAAATCATTAACCGGGTTCCCACTAGTCTTACGATAAAACTGTTACTACACTCTCCAAAAATAAAAAAAATTACATCTTTATTTTCCAAATATTTAAAAACATATTAAATCAATGTATTCACTTTGACTCTAGACAATAACACAAACTAGACCTATCACTAAATGTGATTAATACCCCCGAAAGACTGCTTTATAAACTGAGGAAGTTCGTAGTAACAGAATACCTTGCAAAAAAACCCACTAAAATAGCGATAGTGTACTTTGCAATAACTCTGTAATTTGTCAAGATCGAGTTATGGTTCTTGTACAGTGCACTTTCTCTCATTGTGCTGGACCATTGTATGAAGTTGCATTGAATTCCAACCAGTAGTTTTCAAGTTATGCTCTGGACAAGGAAAAAGTAAAAATGGGCAATTACTCTGTTATAACTAAAGAGAGAGTTATGGTTCTTGTACACTGAACTTCCTGTAATTGTGCTTGACCACTGTATGCAGTTGTATTGAATTCAAACCTGTAGTTTTCAAGTTATGCTCTGGACAAGGAAAAAGTAAAAATGGGCAATTACTCTGTTATAACTAAAGAGAGAGTTATGGTTCTTGTACACTGAACTTCCTGTAATTGTGCTTGACCACTGTATGCAGTTGTATTGAATTCAAACCTGTAGTTTTCAAGTTATGCTATGGACAAGGAAAAGTAACAAAGGGCAATAACTATGTAATTTGTCAAGACAGAGTTATAGTTCTTGTGCACTGCACTTTCTCTTAATGTACTTGAACATTGTATGAAGGTGTATTGAATTCCAACCAGTAGTTTTCAAGTTATGCCCCGCACAAGGAAAATGCGACGGACCGACCGACAGCCCGACCGACCGCCCCCGACCGACCGACTAACCACCTTGTGACTCCTATATACCCCCCCGCCCTTAAACTTAGTTTTGGGGGTATAATAACAAAGACGATAATGGGCATAAAATCCAAGTCATTTATCATGCATAAAAGGAAAAAAAAACTCATATAGTAGAAACAGATTTTTGTTTTAAAATCAGAAATGATTGTCCAGACAAAATATTCTTTTTGCTGTCAAACTATATACAAAAGCATTGTTTTAAAGTAAACAGAGAACACAGTGCAATTATTAATACCAGTCATATGAGTGATTATGGCTTTAAGTAAAACAGTATTTTTTCGTTTCTACGCGTGCTAAAATTCATTATAACACTTATGGACACAAAGCTGTATCAGTTCTAACCATATATGTGTTTAAAGAAATTCTAGTCTTAATGTGGCTTTTACCTTATTATACTCCAAGATAAATTCATAACAAAACGTATAGTAAGTTTAGTTTATACTCTTTTATTTTAGCTCGATTGTAAATAAAGCTTCGAGCTTATCGAGTCACTCTCGAGTCCGCTTCCTGGTGACATATGAGGAGGTACGGTCGTGACCTTGGTGGGGCTCGAACCCGCAACCTCCGGGATGAGCGACAGACAGCTAAACCTCTACACCACCGCTTCCCTAAGTTGCCATTATGTGAATCAGACATACACTTGATTCCATTAACGATATGATTGCAGACTGTCAAACGCAGAAAATAAACTGTGTTTTTCGTAATACTAAAAGACAGAAGTGTGTGCCAACATTTTTTTTCCGAATTTTGAGATGACAGTAAATAATTTAAGCAGTGTAATACTTATTGATCATGTGGCAAGATGTCAGTCTTCAAGCGTTGACTTGTCCTAGCTTATAAGTAGTGAAACATATATCAGCTTACAGGGAACAACTTAAAAGCGGTTCAACATTTTTATCTTAAACATAACAGAAGAACTTGCAAATGCTACTGACAGCATTTTACATGCAAGTTATTATGTCTGTTCCCTGTTCGCATTTTGTAGTCGTAAATTTGCATCTCTAATTTAAAGCAGTTACTTCAAATTAGTTTTCAAAATGTGGACATCAGCTCTTACTCACAGTTGGAGGCAAGACAAAAGGGTAGAGTTTGGCAGACTAGGAGTAAAATTATGGACATAACTAACATAGTAAATTTACTTTTTTTGATTTTTTAATGTTAAATCTTCAAGTCATTGTTTCCTTTAAAGATTTATGACAATTTAAATTAGCTGTCACGATGCATGCTTCAGCTTCCCTTTTATTTATTAGTGCTTTTTAAACAAACCGATACTGTTACAAAACATTTTAGTTTCAGGGTTATGTATTTATTTAATTTTAACAACAAATAATATATGTTTTGATATAACTGAATATATTTTTCTAAATATAAGACAAGAATATATTTTTAGATACGTTTAAACCACGTTTGGCCTCATACAGGGTGATCATTAATATATGATAGGATAAGAAATAACGGTAAATCTGTCAAATTTTGCACCAGAGGTCTCATTTTGGTATTGATTTGAAGAAAATTGAATAAATATTGTCTCGAAAATTCAAAATTTTGTCAAACGACGTCATGGTAACGTTGACGACGTCATCAATGACGTAATATTTTCCTTGGAATTCCAAAATGGCACTTAGATTCTAGTCATAAATAATCAAAATTTAATATGAATTGGAGAAAATCCAACTTTGGTAAGAAGAAAACTACAAAAAACTGTACACATTTCATATATTGAAGTACTGAAAAGACTAAATTCCACGATGAGATGGCATTGTGCAGTGAAAAAGGGACCATTTTGGTGGGGTTTAGCGCTCATGGAACCATAGGGTCATATTTTTATTGTTGGTTTTGGAGAACTAGGGTGGCAAAGTTTAACACCTGCTGTAAAATTGGAAATGTGTTTTCATAGAACTTTACACATAGGACAAAATTTATGTATATGTGCTAAAATAACACACATTGCCCAGTTGAATATCTTCAAAGATAAAAATCTTATTAAATTTTGTTATCCTAATATATATTAATGATCACCCTGTATGAGCCATCTAACAATAGAAAATATTTTGGTTATTTAATCTAATGAATACACAAAAGTTCAGGCTGCAATTCACGAATCAAAACTGAATTTTGGAAAACTGTAGACTGTTTACAACTTATCTGATACTATGGTGTTAATTTGTGCGAATGTGTATTTATGGTCGTTAGGGACTCGAAGATCATCATGACTATGTTTGAATAAAATGTACGACGAACTATGGTGTTAATTGCTTTATAAACTTCTTAATTCCTAACTGTTAACGGAGTGAATAAAAGGGTAAACTACTGAGCAACAAATACCACTACATAATCTGAACCTGAATTCAGACAGACCACTTTTCTTCATGATGGTGAATTGTGTAACTATAAATCTATATCTTGTATTTAATATCAGCATGATTTTAGAAGCACATTGCCTTGTCAGGAGGACTCACCATAGTCCTAGTTTTGTTTTCTATTAAATTGTAAGTCATGTCATGCTTCCGCTAGATTTCTGTAAAAGTTTCCTATAATTTGATTTGTGCTACTTAATCAACTTCTTGATATTTGTGATGGTGGCAACAAAGTATTCAATTTCAGTTCTTTGCTTTAAAGAAGGTGATCGATGAGAGAGTGTTGTTTTAATTTTATTATGACGCTAACCGAACAATATATGCGAGCATTCTGGTCACAATTACATTTAATCAGTGATTGTGAATAATATTTGTTGTCAAAATGAAATATTTACGCTGTAATTCATGTAAAGAAAATGAATGCAATTACCGTCATAAGAAATATATCCTGCCTGATTGCCCCAAATCATCGTTAGAAATTCGAAAATTTACAATTTTGTCCAAAGTGTATTTTTTTATAGTTGACTCCAAAGTAGGCATAGTAACTTCAGAGCATTTGTGTATATAAAGTTCAGGCTTTATGTGCAAGGTTTTTTTTTTTTTTTTTTTTTAGAATTTGCAATGGTAAATGGGGTTTATAATAGTCGGACATTTTTAATTGCGACCGCATTATTTGCGAAACTCCGTATTACGCTGTCGCAAACATCAAAATAATAAGTTTAAGCATATTCTACATTTCTTTTAATTCGAAAACTGTATCATTTTTGGAACTTGCGATGCGGAATGTACTGGTAGCAAATTTATCTGATGTCAAACTAAATAACCCCAAAACATAAATTATGTAATCTTTGGAAGTATTATAACTAAACCTAAAAGTTTCAGCTATGCATTCCCAGTCATTATCGATAAATTCAGCGGTTTAAAATATACTACAGTACCGTAAACCATTCAATAATCTATGTAAAGTTGTTGTTGTACAATTAATGGGTGGATGCGATTTATTACAGAGAACCTCTATATTGATTAATTGTGAAAACGCAACAACAGTGCCTTATTTGCCTGTTCATGCTCACAAACCAAGGCATCCGGTATGAAATTGTGGTGAAACTTGTCTTTGCATAATTACACGTGTAATCCTTGATGAATCGAATCAGGGAGCCCCCGCTTCGCAAATTTAATGTTAAGCATTTAATATCTCAAGTGCATTAGCATTCGACCTAGAACTAATACAGACCTGCCGTTCCAATAACCAAATTAGACACGAAACAGCCGTGTATTAAGTTCTTAATAAAATGTGTTCAGCGCGAAATAAACCATCAAGTGAATCTAGTAAAGATACCGGTATATAAGGTTTGTAAATAATTTGTAAAATGTTGACAATTCTAGTAAAATGTACGTTTGGTACAGCGACAATCAGACTCAATAAATTCGCACAAAAAAGAGGGCATAAAATGCTATTTTCTGCAATACAAAAACACATGCATTTTCAGATTATGGAAACCAGTCCTGAATACAACAGAATGCAATATATAATTCAAAATGGTAAAAGATAATCAAATCAAACAATTCTGGATCGACAAATGATAGTCCATTAGTCACCCCACGAAGTTCCTCAGTGTATGGCCATACTGATGTCACCATTAGAATATTTTGAATAACACTTATCTGGTGAAGTATTAATTTGAAATAATTAAAACAATATGGTTATGTTTATACAGTTCATGGAACGTAAGGTAGTGAGGTATTGTGGACGATGTTGACAAAGACAGTCTCCCTGATACAGGTCACAATGGACCCCTTGTGAAGCATTGTATAGTCATAGAAAGGGCCATGGGGCTTGGAAAGTTAGGGACTCTTCGATATCTTTCTTGTTTGACAGCTTTTATTGACTTTCGCGTCAGTTATTATGTCATTAGCGAAATGACAGATATTTTCACATTGCCCCCCCCCTTCCCTCTCTCTCCGAGGTTTATTCTACCTGGAATGGAGTTCGACAATTCGGAACAAACTTCACCAACTTTCAATTTTCCAACTTCTGTAATCTAACTCTCGTCGGCAATTATTGGTCATATTAACGTAAATGAAATCATCAATACGTATGTAATTTGCATTCCTTACCAGCGGAACATGGGTAAGTCAAACCAAAACGAGATCACTGTTACAGAAGCATACACTTGAATTTCAACTTTAAAGGGACATACCCTATAACTGATGTCAAGCTAAATAACCTCAAAAATATATATAACAGAATATTCGGAATTATTATAACTCAATTAAAAAGTTAATGCTACATTCTAAGTCATTATCGATAAAATCAGCGTTTTAAAATATGTTGCAGTACCATTAACCATTCAATAACCTATGTAGAGTTGTTGTTGTACAATTAATGGGTGGATGCGACTTATTAGAAAAGGCCTCTTTATTGATTAATTGTGGTAAAATGAAGCATTTTATGATAAATGTTGTTCTCCGAAATTATATTTATTTATCATATTACGTTCATTAAACACATTATCTATGTTTCGAGAATATAATCTGCTAGATGTAGGGAGTGCCCCTTTAAGCTATATGTAATTTTAATAAATACACAAAGCTGGTGTTATTAAATCAATGTGGTCATAAACGTCATCAAAACTGTATTATGAATACATAATATAGACAAAATCTAGCTCGCATGAATGAACTGTATTTTTAAAATTATTAATATGTTGAAACACAGCAACTTCGAAGATTTCATAAAAAATGTGGTAAACACAGGCAGACAAAACTAGTACAAAACTAGTTTCAAAATTGTTTCTTTTCAAAAGATTAAAATAAATAAATAGATAAAACGGATATATTTTATTCTGTAAAAATCCTGCATCTACCGGTCACGAATGATGTGTCTCCCCACTGAACTTTCGGCAAAGCAAGTTTTAGAACGCGTACTTTTCGTCTTGGGTGATATCGCCATTCTGCATTACAATCATGTTATCAATTCGAGTTTTTTAATTCACAATTGCATGCTATACATAAGCTCAGATTATTCGCAAATCGGTTTTACATTGCATCATTTAATTTTATACCAATATATCGGCGTCTTGACACTACAGTTTTGGTGAGGGTTGACCATTGCATCCAACAAAGTTCTGTGAACACCTTCGGCAAATAACCACCACAGAAAATTGATGCCAAGCTCTATCAACGTCTATCTAATGGTTCCAGATGACAAGTCGATGACAAGACCATGTGAAAAATCGAACGGATGGTGGTTGATTAAATATAGGTATGACATATCAACTCTGCTATCCACAAGACGTTGCTGGAGATTGCACGACGACATTAGAAACTGAGATATATTCTGAATGCCTACTTTGATAAAAGGAAACAGGAAAATCAGCCACCACCAGCAATTAAATATACTTAAGTCATACCATGTGAAACAGATAGCATTTGACCTTGTTCTTTATACTTGCCGTACTTATCCAAATATACTAACTGATGGAACCACACGAGTTTGTGGTCGTTTTTCAACTCTATTGTAATCATCAAAGCACAACTACATGTATGTCTAAAGAATAATTTCATTAAGGATTAAAGGGACATACCCTATAACTGATGTCGAACTAAATAACACCCAAAACATAGATAATAGAATCTTTGAAAGTATTTTAACTTGGACTAAAGTTTTAGCTATGCATTCCCAGTCATTATCGATAAAATCAGCTGTTTAAAATATGCTGCAGTACCGTTAACCATTCAATAATCTATGTAGAGTTGTTGTTGTACAATTAATGGATAGATGCGATTTATTACATTAAGCGTCCATATTAATTAATTGTGATAAAATGAGGCATTTTTTGCCATAGGTTCTTCTTCGAAATTGTATTCATTTATCATTGTACGTTCATTGAAAACATAATTTATCTCTCGAGAATATAATCGGCTAAATGTAAGGTATGTCCCTTTAAAGACTCATACGAGGTGGAAACGATATCAATTAGTTTCGAATTAATCTACGGAAATTAATCACGGTGACTGCTTTTAGGCACGATTCCCACAGTATCACTATAATAAAGACATACTGTTAACGTAGATGCATATGTAGATATACGATCGTCTAGACTTAAACCGTATCATCATCTAAAGCAGTGAATAAAATCAATTTAATTATTTCAGAGTTTCCTTGATTCATTTGAGGTCAATTTAAACAAAGTCAAACAAACATGTCATACCTTTGGTGGTAATTGTAGTGTTGAATGAGGACAGAAGGCTCGATTTGGAAAATCTGCATCTATCTCGGTGGCTCATTGGATATTTTTATTTTCTTTCACAGTCAATAAAATTAGCAGCAGGAGCAGTTGATTTTAAAACTGTTCGAATAAAAAAAGAAATGAGAAACTGAGCTTTGACAGAAAAAAGTATAAAATATAGTATAGTTTATAGTATAAAGCCCTTCAGTTTCTTATATCTTCAATGAAATCAGTGGTATATTTTATTTGACGTATACATGTATTGCTTATGAAATAACATCCGTTCGAGCGGTGTTAGTCGTTTAACGAACAATGATTTGGAGTACTGATACGCAGTAATTAGCCACGAAGGCCGAAGGCCTGAGTGGTTTATAACTGCGCATCAGTACGACAAATTATTGTTTATTAAACGATAACAACACAGAAAAGGATGTTATTTCGATTCTAACATGACAAGATATTACAAAAGGTGAATAAATGCAAAGCTTTATTTTCTACGCAAACGCTCATGCGGCGCAGTATGACGTCATGTTAACAGCATGCGTTGTTTATGGTTTGACCGTCGACGCGCGAAAATGTACCTTCGGACATTTGTTACAATTTTCGACAATAATTGATAAAAAACCCCATAAAATTTACATTTTTGTCACCCTCTTTAAATGCAAAACCAATGTTAAAACTGATAACCACTATATTTTCCTCAACAGAAACATATTATTTGCTTCAAAATCCTCCAAGACCATAACTATGGCAACAGCGATTTGAAATTTTTATTTTTTTTATTTTTGCTATACCCTATGAAAAAAGGCATATCGTGGAAAGAGACATGAAATAGTTCACCAGATATGATATATATTGAAAGAGTATATAATGTTGCAACCAAAAATAAATGATGCTGTTAGGAAATGATTACCGCACTAGTTTAATGCCCATGTAAATTGAGAGGAAGTGCAGTGCACAAGAACCATAACTCTATCTTGAGTAATTACAGAGTTATTGCCCTTTGTTACTTTTCCTTGTCCGAAGCATAACTTGAAAACTACTGGTTGGAATTCAATACAACTTCATACAATGGTCAAGTACATTAAGAGGAAGTGCAGTGCACATGAACCATAACTCTTTCTTGAGTAATTACAGAGTTATTGCCCTTTGTTACTTTTCCTTGTCCGAAGCATAACTTGAAAACTACTGGTTTGAATTCATTACAACTTCATACATTGGTCAAGCACACTGAGAGGAAGTGCAGTGCACAGAAACCATAAATATATCTTGAGTATTTACAGAGTTATTACCCTTTGTTACTTTTCCTTGTCGCAGAGCATAACTTGAAAACTACTGGTTGGATTTCAAAACAACTTCATACAATGGTCAAGTACATTGAAAAAAAGTGCAGTGCACATGAATCATAACTCTTTCTTGACTCATTACAGAGTTATTGCCCTTTGTTACTTTTCCTTGTCCGGAGCATAACTTGAAAACTACTGGTTGGAATTCAATTTAGCTTCATACAATGGTCAAATACATTTAGAGAAAGTTCAGTGCACATGAACCATAACTCTATCTTGAGTCATTACAGAGTTATTGCCAATTTTTACTTTTCCTTGTCGCAGAGCATAACTAGAAAACTACTGTTTGGAATGCAATACAAGTTCATACAATGGTCCAGCACAATGAGAGGAAGTGCAGTGCACAGGAACCATAACTATATCTTGACTAATTACAGAGTTATTGCCAAGAACAATATCTCTATTTTAGTTTTTTTTGCAAGGTATTCTGTTACTACGACTTTCCTCAGTTTATAAAGCAGTCTTTCGGGGGTATTAATCACATTTAGTGATAGCTCTAGTTAAGAATTACTGCAACCATCATCTCTTAAATGTTTTGAGAACGTTTTGATTTTCAGTTTTAGATACGACCGTAGCTTATTGAATCGCCTCTAACTGTGTAGAGTTATATAATCTGCTCGTATATAGCAGTAAATATATCAAGTTCTTTACAAGCTAACTATTTGACCAATTTGCATATTACATATGCATTCCATATTAAACAATACAATTTGTGTTATCATTGGCAGATCAGATCCTGCTGCAAAATCAGCAAGTTTTATGTGGACAATATCTCGAACATGTGGAGAATGGAAATCACGTATATTATCATTGCTTTATTCTAGTAGTTAACAAGTTTCTCTTTAATGGAATTACCAATACAGAATCTATTTTTCAGACTTTACTGATCTCTAAATCGCATTTTATCGGTCCTTGTTAGACCACGTACACAGTAGCGAGTGTCAGAAACAACAGCGACTGGAATCACGAAAGAATAAAACAGTCCTATGATGGAATTAGTACGAGGTAGATGATAAAAATCGAAGACCTTTGATCTTTCCGACTTTATCATTTACTAGTACAATATGCCAAATAGCATCGAACAATTGTACACTTAGTCGTGCAATATTTACACTGGCTTATTTTATTTGGTGTCGTGCCATTACAGACTTATTGTTGTTCGAAACAAACACAATTGGAAATAAATCTTCATCGCAGTGGACGAGTATTCACGCAGAAAAGCAGGCGCTTGTTCTTAATATTTCATCAACAAAGGAATGGAGATGATTTACGTAAACGCAACGTGTTCGGAATACAGTGCAAACGAATTGCAAGAGAATTCTAGTGTGTGCATATTGAATATGAGTACGCTTGTAAATCAAACACCGGAGGTGCCACAATATATTCAGATAACATCCACCATATTTTTCACATGTATCTTTTTACTTGGAGTGTTTGGGAACTTGCTTGTGATATTTGTGGTTTGCATGAACCGCAACATGAAGACATCGGTAAATATATACCTGATTAATTTGTGTATAGCGGACATACTTGTTCTGACGATCTGCATGCCACCAGTTCTTGTTGACGTCTATGCGAGAGACATTTGGTACTTTGGTGAAACAATGTGTAAGTATTTTGCATAGCAAAACATTTTAATTAATACTGAAACTATTTCGAACTAATGATTTATATACACATAGTATACATCAGTGCTTAATAGTATTATTTTAATTGGTATTTTTAAACCAGAACATTTTTATACATTTTGCATATTATACATTAATTTATGTTTTGGTTGTAAATGTGAATCAATTTACATATTTTATATATGTAGTTATATATATCATAATTTACATTGTATACACATTTTAAGTATTTTATTAGTTATACAGATTCTTGACTGGGTGGGGGTATACGGCCTTCTATAACCTGTTTGAATTGATATAACCCAAACCATCAGGCGAGGGTTTATATCAATACAAACAGGCTATACGAGGCCGTATACCTCCCTAAGAATTTGTATAACGAATTTATAATACCTTCGAATGATTCCATACTGCTCTCGTAATAAGCCGATTTTTTTCTCAGTATTTCAATATTGAAAGAAAAATAATCCTGTAGCTTAGTCTACGGTACTTTCGACCCGAGAGCAGATAGAAGTAAAGTATGAAATGTTGTATTATTTGCAGCCACATAATAAATAATTTCCGTTCAAAGCTGATACAATTCCGATTTTATTACGTCGTCAGTCCAGGTCTACGTCACCGAGACAGTAATATTTTAGTATAGATGATGATCTACATTTTTTGTAGCATGTGGACTGGATAAACACACATATTTCTTTTTGATTTATTACTTCGGCTTATTCATGTGACACAAAATAAGAATAAACAGCGTTTTATTGGAGTAGGACGTCACTTTAATTCAAGACAATTGAAATAAGACTACAGTAGAAATCTACATTAAACAAGATAGAAAAGTACATTTGTCTGATCTGGCGGTATTTTATTTCGTCATTCCAGAGGTTGAATTTGTACACGAATGGCCTGTCAGCAGCCGTTAATCACAAAAAGGAATACCATTAATTTGAAGATTACTTATTAATGTCAATGACAGTGTTTCCATTTTCAAAGCACACTTTACTGGGATTCACGGAAAAGGACCTTGATCGACTGAATTGCGATCCTAACAAAGCATTGACCCGTGTCGTATCAATTGGCCTATCTGTCACAGTGTAAAAATTACCTTGTTTAGACTGATACTTTCATTAATCAGGAATTATCTGGGTTGTAAACAGCTTCTGATTTCAAAAGAAAATACATTAGTTAGGCTTAAAATTTGTGTTGCCGAAACGTTGTAAAAGTACAAAAAATAGACAAAATCTAACTGTACGTAATCGATAGATTTCCTGGTGGCGCGTCGTCATTTTGATTTTACGTAACAGGTCAGGTGGGTTTAAAAAACATTAATTTTTAGGCACAAAGTCCGAAACATTCCAAAACTTTGACAAACATGACTGAACATGGGGCCCTATATGGGTTACAACATGCCCATGAAAGGAAATTTGGCAATTTGTGACTGGCAATCTTAGACGAATATAGGTCACTTTCAAGCAAATATAATGAGCAAATGATGCACTGGACAAGTGCACATAGAAAATCTAGCACTTTGACCGACCTATATTCTAAAAGTAAAGAAAATCTGCTAATGCGCACTATTTGCGCATTTCTCTCGAATGGTACCCCTACCGCAGAGTTGACTGAAGTCTTGCGGTAGTTACTCCCCTTGAGAACTCGCACATTTTCTGCATAGAAGTTTTAGCGCTGCGTTAAGTTTTTCGACAGTTTTATCACGTAAGTTATTTAATTAGAACAAAATTAACGTGGCCAATGTGTGCAGTTGTAGTATTTATTAAATGCTTGAGAGTGTTCACGCATATATTTGCAGAATTTTCTTTTTAGAATGCAAATTACCGTCGTATGTCCGTAACCCAAACAACAGTAAAGACAGCATCAATGTAAGTTTTAAAGCTTATGAAATTTATTTATTTTTCAAATTACCGTGCGTAGTGCTTACAACGTAAAACATTGAAAAGGTGGCACGTCTGCCATTTTATTTTGAATGTAAACAATGTTTACAGAGCTTCTCTAGCCAATCAGAAAAGGCAAACACGATGAGGCTCAAAGGGAGACGGTATACACGGGATTGCTTACGGTGTATACGAGGCTTGACCCAATCAGAATCTATCAAAGTCCGGTATTATAATGCGTATACATTTATTTGTTTAGTTATAATAAATTTGCAAAATAACATTACCCTAAAGTTTCCCGATCAGTATAGAAAGGGGAGGGGGGGGGGGGGGGGGCGGGCGACTTTCTGGTATGATTGAAATAATTCAATAAGGGGGGGGGGGGCTTGCAGGTAAGCATTTGCAAGTTTAATGGTCGTACATAAGAATTATCTAATTTCACTCAAGTGATTGGTAATTAACTAAAGGATAAAATACACTAAAGATATCCTTAAACCAAAAAAAAAAAAAAAAAAAAAAAAAATTTAAATAAAAAAAAAAACCCCCCCCTGGGGGTGCCGGACGCTCGCCTGATTTTTTTTCTTTTTTTTTTTTTTTTTTTTTTTTTTTTTTATTAAAAGTTTTTTTTTTTTTCCCCCCAGAACACAATCCCACACAAGGTTATCATAATGATAATTGACACTAAGTTTGGTCACAATTATCTAAATTGCAACTAAAGATATTGATTTTTTTTCTCCATTTTTCAATTATTAGAAGAAAAACCTGGACTTTGACCCCATGAGCCCCAAACACAATCCCTATTAATTCAAAAGTCTTTATTCATATGTATTACACACTTAATAATTTAGTTGCATTATGTCAATTGTAACTAAAGATATTGAAGATATTAATGTTTTTCTATTTTTAGTTAATGACCTTGACAATGACCACAGGAACACCAAATCCCAACCCTATCTTGTCAGATACTTACTACAAACAAAAGTTGGTTACATTATGTCAACCTTAACTAAAGATATTGAATATATTACTGTTTTTTTATTTTCTTTAACAGTGACCCTGACACCCAGGAGCCCTAAAATACAATCCATAATATTCATAAATACTTCTTATACACTAAGTTTGGTTGCATTAAGTTGACTGTTACAAAAATAGTGTGTGTGTGAAACTTTCAAAGTTAAGAAGGGCAATATTCCAGCCAAATATATTACAGGGTTATGTAAGTTGTAAAATTCTTTTATTCTGTTGTACATTTATATTGGTGTTCCAAGCCTTGATAGTTTGCATGTAAGTGATCCAAACGCAAAACTTCAAAAAACAGACTAGTTAAAAATGACAAAGTCCAAAAATACTAAAGTCCCCCTCTCCCCCTCCCCTTCCAAACGTGTGACTAAAAACTGTTTGATATGTTGAAGTACATTATCCATTTATTGTTTGAGAAAAAATTGAAATTAATCTAACAACAAATGAAGAAGCTATGTCCAATTCCTAAAATCAACCAAAATCCATCCAAATTCATGTTTTTACAAAAAAAAAAAAAAAAAAAAACAAAACAAAACAGGTCAGACTAAGCATCTTTAGGATACAATGTAAAGAAGGGTATTAGATGAACACGTTTCCCAAGTTTCAAAGTGATAGCTTTGATAGTTTCCATGTAAGTGACATAAACGCAACATTTAACCAACGCCGCCGAGCCGATGCGGCCGCCGACGACGACAATTAAGTGACGACAATAGCTCGTATTTTTTTTCAAAAATCAGACGAGCTAAAAATGAATTCGCCAACCATCAGAAAAAACAGCAGATAAGGTACAAATTGCTTATATATATTATCCTAATTGCAACAGTCAAAGACAACACGTACAACATAAAACATAAACATATATAAGTAATAGATTGAAACCAAGGTGACCACCTTAGAGCGGTCAGTATCCTGAAATATTGGTAAGCCATTTTATTGCTTAATTGTTTTTAAAGTGTCATATACATTTTGTATATCAAAACAAAAGAAATGAGCATTTGCATTTTATATACATCTGTTTTTGTCATTACATGTAGATAAATGACCTTTATGGGTTTTTTAAACTAAAAACTCCGGAACGATTCTTCATAGAACACACAACGGGAAACTTATATAATAGTTATATAAAATCAATTAGACTTTTATTTTGTGTATCATATCAGTTACAAAAAAGATTTTCTGAATAATCATAAAACATCCAAACTTGGAAAATGAAAATTTGAAATTATAATTTCAATGTGTTTGTGGGATCGAGCAATTCCTTTATATGACAGTAGTTTTACAGGTATGTGCACATATTTCCAGAATCGTTATTGAATAACAAAACACTTGCTTAAATAAACTGGAGGAAATAACCTATGAATCAGTTACACCTCTCTCTATAAAATTCATAATCTTATTATTGGATGTCATGCTAAGTCTACAGGCATCTTATAGATTTCTAATCACGTTATATCCAATGGAACAGATTGTCTCTGGGAGTTGATGTTCACAAATGAACGATATATCCGTTGCCTTTCAACTGCAAAAAGCAACTTTATTATTTCATAACTGTATTTTCAAAATATCCCACTCCTTCAGACAATAATGTATTCATTATGTTGTACTTCTTCAGACAATGTTGCATTCATTCAGACAATGTTGCATTCCTTCAGACAATATTGCATTGTAGGTCTATCAAAGGTTTGTTCTAAATATGTACCTTTAAGAAGAATTGTAATTTTGGAAAAGGTGATTATTTCAAGGCTTTTTTGCACTCCTTCAGACAATGTTGTATTCCTTCAGACAATGTTGTACTCATTCAGACAATTTCGCTCTCATTCAGACAATTTCGCTCTCATTCAGACAATGTTGCACAATGTTGCACTCCATTTGGACAATGTCACTCTCCTTCAGACAATGTTGCACTCTTTCCCTCCCTCGGACAATGTTGCACTCTTTCCCTCCTTCAGAAAATGTTGTATTCCTTCAGACAATGTTGTACTCATTCAGACAATTTCGCTCTCATTCAGACAATTTCGCTCTCCTTCAGACAATGTTGCACTCCATTTAGACAATGTCACTCTCCTTCAGACAATGTTGTACTCATTCAGACAATGTCACTGTCCTTCAGACAATGTTGTACTCTTTCCCTCCCTCGGACAATGTTGCATTCCTTTAGACAATGCTGTACTCCTTCAAACAATGTTAAAATTTTGGCAGATGACTATTTCAAGGCATTTGTTTGTTGCGTATTTTGTAGTTTGGCTGTAACAATTGAAATCAAAGGACTGAAAGTGCTGGAGTGTCGATTGTCTCTGAACAACACAGACTGTACACATGCATATGTAAATATCAGGACAACCCATGCATGAGTAAAGTTATCAACAAACTGGAGACACAAATGTCCACAGAGTTTGAAACTTTACTTTTGATAGGAACCCATGTGCTTATCTTTTGCATTCAGTGACTACGTGTATGTTCAACTACCCTATAAAGTAGCTGTGAATGGTAACTGAGAAGTGGATTTTGACAAACCTGAACTGAAAATTCAAAGTTTACACAACTTTTAATGTCATTCAAAAGTTATGGGATTTGCCCATAGGGTTGATTGTATTGTGTCAATAATACAAAATAAATTCCTATCCTAAATTGTAGGCAAAAACTGAACAATGAGCAAGATCAAAGAAGACACAGAGTAAATTAATAACTGAACAAGAAAAACAGTGATACAAAGTATTACAGCGGGCCCAAAACAAACTACATTGAAATGGGTATTGAGTTGAGGCATGGCCCCAAAAAAACCCAAGGAAACCAATCTGGTTGTACAAGCAAAACCTGACACGACTACTGACTGAACTTTACTGTTATCGAATAATATGTATACAGTATGTCTTATTAACATTACCCTTATAAGTTAGACATGAATGAAGTTTTCTATGATTATTTGCTGTAAAACATTTAAAATGGTTTAAAGTCTTAAAATTATAAGTAAAACAGAAGAAAAATGTAAAAAAAACAACAAACTGTATTAGATGGGTTTCGAACTCGCGTCCGCCGCAGCAAGTTAACGCATCTCAACCAACTGCTCTACGTCCGCCGACTATAAAGATATTGGAAAAAATCGAGTTCTTATAAATTTTTATGTCCAAGTCGTTCGTTCGCGCATTAATAGTATTTACGATTAATTACACATTTAAAGAACAATAAAGAAATAATATTATCCATCTAATTAAATTATTTAGATTTATTACTATATAATTTTGAAAACAGAAATCGCTATAATGCCTAACAACTGTTTATATGGAACTACTTGTTTGTATGTTGTGCGTTCGGCAGTAAGGCCGATATACTCTTGTTATCATTGGCTCGATTTTAACAAACGACCCAATTAATAGATAATTGAATAGATAACGAAGTGATTATTTATATCTGTATAATAATCTAAGATGTTATTTACTCTACTTTCTTTCAAAGGACTTTTAACAGCTGTCTGTTTGTCCTTGATTCTGATATGACTTTGAGCTTTGCATGTCCAACAATCATTTCATGCATCGAATGTTTTTTTTTATTTTTAAGTTACAGTAAGCAAAGCTTTTGACATCATATTTATATAACGTTTGCAAAACTTCTTAAAGACTGTAATGTATGCTTTGAATGACAAATTGAATTAACGTACTTCTTATCCTTTCTTCTGTGATGATGTTATTAATGCCTTCAAGGCGAACCAAAATCCCGCAATTATTTAGATTAGTCTTTTAAAAAAATTAGAGTGGTGGAACATACGATGCCTTTTCATTTCTGTCATTGATTTCCTTTGAAATTGAGTTTGCATTCCTGTATTCCGAGTACTGGTGGAGACAGTGTGTGCATCTGTCCACATGTGGTAGATGTTTAAGACACGTAAAAATTATAAACAAAACAATATATTTAGTAACTTAGATTTTGTTTGAAATGTTCAATTTTCAAAATGATAATATATTATAATACTGGCACAGATATTTCCTTCGCCATCGCGTACATTACAAAAGCGGGAGTTCGTGTGCTTTCGTCACTTGGGAGGGACAGCTCTTGTTTTAGATAGACTCCAGCGTACCAGTTTAATTATATGTAAGATATAATTACAGTTCGAGTCCAAGTGCGTCGTATACATATTTTGTGTTTATGTACTACATTGTTTTTCCCAGTATATAATGAGATAAGTTATTATTTTTATTGTGGTATGTGCTTTTCAGTGCATATATTGTATTGTTTATTGTAGGCTGACATACCTATAATAAATATCTACTTTACAGTAGCTTATAACTTTTGTGGCTGACTTTCTCATATTTAAGTGTAAATGGCTGCACAGATTTTCATATCTGATGGTGTTTCTTGTTGAATTTGATTGTGTAGTTCGTTGGAGTAGTAGGTATGGTTGTACTAGTGTAGATATGCTAGTGTAGTTACCAAAACATAAGTAATTACTTTAACAGTACTTTATATACCTTGCGGTATATACTTATATGATTTAAGGGTCTGCTCCAAGCTACAGGTAAGTTTGTTTGAATGTCGGGGCGACATTCCCGAAGAGGGGGAGTATGTCACGAGGTTGAACACCACATTAATTTTGCTTATATGTTATATGTCTTTGTTCCTAAGTATATGTTCTGTCCATGTCTCTTGTATATATATCTGTTGTATTTGTCAGTATATGTAATATTACAGGCCATACATCCTTTACCAGACCATACATCCTATAAATCCCACTCATTTAACTTTTCTTCATCCACATTAACATTCATCTCATTTCATTACCTAACGACTAATTTTGCATGACGGGCCTCTTTCACGATTTTTGACATTCCCGGGTTTTCACCCGGCGCATGGGCACCTTGGAATACAGTCGATATGGCTTACGCCTGACTTTTTCTTCTTTCCACCAGAAATTATTCATTTCCTTGTGTAATTGTGCCTTTGCAGGCCTGGTAAACACATGCCCCATCACAGAACAGAAAGTAAACCTACGACAATGTCATCATATAAAAGACAATGTATCGTCAAACATATTACGCTGTAACATTGCTGCGAGATTTATTTATTGAAAGCAATAAAAAGGTAAACGGGTACTGTACACACATAATTTTAAGCCCAAAGTTAAGTGTCAAAATTCTTGGCTTTTAACTAACTATCCAGTTTGTCTGTTATTTACCACATCTTTGTACAGATAGAATTTTAGCAAGTTAGTAATGTTTATATTTGTAACCACATTTATCATAGTTTGCCTACAATACAACAAAAGCAATTTTTGAATTCGAGTTAAATATGATTTATTACTACCACAATTTAAATGTCTATACTGTTTCAATATATCAAGTTCTGGTCTTTACACAAAATTCCAGTAGAGACATTAATACCGATAGAAAGGCTACACATCGTATTGGTATGTAGCGTTAATTAGAAAAAAATAAGAATCTAGAGTTCGAAACTATTTACCACTTTTAAATGGAGCCATAACAGTAATAGGAAACCTCTGTCTTTAATAATAGAAGACTAAATACATTGTCTTCAGGGAATTAAAATGCTCGTTATTTAGTCACTATTTATGTCTTAAAAGCACTTGTCGAGCAATGGAGCATTTAAGGGTAGAGGAATTTCCATAATAAAGTGCAATCATTTAACCCTATGGGGAGTTGTTTCAGAATAATTTTATGTTTTGTGCTGCAAATCGGATACAAACTTCTGAAAGTAGTAAAAGGAATACTGTGCATGTCACTGCAACATACATACAGTCCATTAAAGAACCAATAAAAACCATTAAAGCAAACAATTGTGCAACTGGTATGCAACATGCACGTTCGATTTAAAATTAAAATAAAATTGCAACAGATATTAAAGAGAAAGTCACTTAAATCCGTCACGTAAAGATATTTTATCGAAACGTTTTTTGAAAAGTGTTGCATAAAAATGTGGTCGATCATCACCTTGAAATCGAAACTATTTGAGACTGCTTAAACTGTAACCACACATGGATCGTGTTGTGTATACATCATCATCAGCAGCAGCAGCAAATGATATACACTTACAATCAAATCAATGTTAAGCGCAAAAGTCGTGCCATAAAGTGTACCATGGTATAGTAAGTGAAGCATACGGCCTCTTTGTTAAGGGCAAGTTTTACACAAATCTGTTTTGAAGGTATATTAAAGGGTCATATCTCAATCATAGGGCTTTCGTTTAGGCTTATGTTAAGATGTTCAACTATAACATTTTGAATATAACTATGTTTTACATCAATGTTCTTCTTACAATTTGTCTGGTCATCATGGTTTATTGGAATAGTTAAAATCAAATTCAGGCTTCCTTATTTTTTTTTTCATTCAAACCTTCAGGTGTGTATCAGACAAGGTATTACAATACTAAATACTATTGTTTTATTGGAAGTTTAAACATCGACACAGGGGATAGATATTTTGCATATATCGAGCATGGCGCTCCTCAAATATTTAATATTACTTTTAAAAGCTTCTCCATCTGTCACATCATCTTTATGGTAAAAGTCACGCTAAAATTATTGAAAGAGAACAGATGTACAGATGTCAGGATATCACTAATGTTTTCTGGGTTTTACAACCAATTTATTTAAAGTTAACATAGCAACTATGTCGATGAGCAAAGTAATTTATAAGATTTCCATGCTCTATGAATAAATTGGGTGTCAGCAGTTAGCATGTGTAATATCTATATTCATCCAACTGTAGAAAAGGAAACGTTAATTTAAGCAGTTCTCATTAACTAACACGTATTTAGTAAATTAAACAGCATTTTAGCTGTGGTAAGGAAATGAAATGTCACATACATAGAAAACTTCGATGATGTTAAGAGAGTCCTTAGCAATTAATTGCACATAAATGGAGCAGTTCCATGTAAAATTTGTAACTATAGATGTTCAGGCATATATTTTCAGGAAAAGTAATCGAGTTTTTGAGTGTTAATATGTTTCCTGAAAAACAAAATGATGGTATTTTCTCGTTTTTGTCACCTTTTGTTGCGTGTTAGCCGTCTTGCGCCGCCAACGAGGCCTCATAAAGTCATCAAGTCATTATCCAGAAGCCTGCAAATGGATGTGTTTAATTTGTCTCCAGTCATATATGAAAAAGCAGTTACATGTACTACGCCGACATTTTACAGGAAGCAAGTTAATGGCAATTTTAAGTTTTAAAGGAATGGCTTTTTAAGCAACGAACTTGTATGTGTGCAGAAAAAATGGCGGACAGTGTTTACCGAATCAAAATTAGGACAAAATTTCGATGTGTAAATAAACTTACAACATATTTTCAAAGCTTTGACTATTTTCACCGGCTGAAAATATTTAATCTTTTATCGATCATCATTTTTTATTTGCTTCTTAGGCGCCATGCATTTCCGGTTTGCTTGAACACTGTTTGCAACAATCAATGTTTACAAATCGAAAACGAACGATTTCCGGTATTCTTTCGTCAATTCCAGACATTATACAACGTTTTTTTCCTTTGTTATACAAATCATCATAGCTGTCAAATCCACTGTAAAGTTTTGCATCGGTCTCAGTGTCTATATTGACTAGATTGCCAAGACAAATAGTGTAACGCACTTTTTTGGTCTCTTAAGAGAGGGTTTAGCAAGTTTTGATATCTTACGTTATAAATGTACAGTCGCTGTAAGTGTCCGTTCCACGAATATTCATGCTAATGCATAATCAGGTGATGTGAATATTTTCAACTAAACAATGTCATGTGAACATTCTCTCATGCACACTATCAAACAAAATGTTAAATGTTTTAAACGACCTCATGAATAGGTGACTTTACCTTCTGATAACGTATATAAGTAACATTTCTTAGAAATTTTTTAAAATATACGTTTAATTTGTTTACGTTTCAATTCCATTCAGAGTCATTTGTAACCTAAACAAAAATGTAGTGACAGCAGGATAAATTTTTGTCTTATTTCATTTTAGGTGACATGAAAATGTTGTAATACTACTAAGTAGGCCACCTTCTTAGATTCTCGCATGCAGCGTAATACCATTGCTACTTTCTTGAACTGATTTGTCTGGCACTACAGGAGAGGAAGCTCATGTAAAATCGATATAAATGTACCTGAATGTTTTTGTAATATAATGATTCATTATCTCAGATACCAGACCCTAGCCACGTGCAGGTTGTTCTGTTGTCACTACACCTTTAGTTTAGGTGCTAAAAACTCTGATTGTTATTGATACCTGAACAAATTAGATGTATTCGTATATTTTAAGGACATACTTACATGTATGGCGGATGTTATTCATGTAATTGCTAATCGCTATACGAAGGTTAAGCCACTTTTTATGAGGTCGTTGAAATGCATTTTGTTTTTGACATATGTTTTAATAAGATATTCTTATTATCTGCTTATTACGATTTTTGCAATAGCGATGGTATGATGGGCATAATGCGTAAACATTCGTCAAACTGGTACTTTACGTTTAGCGATAACAAATTAATAACGTCAGCTATTAAAACTTGCGTTATCCTCTCTGCAGAGACAAACAAGTTTAGCTGCAATGAGAACTTGTATAGCAAAGAAAAGCCGTTGTATTTTGCCTGGAAATGTCGAAAGTATGCCGGAAGAATTAGTTTTAGATTTGTTAACATCAGTCTTTGCAAACAATGTTCAAGGAAACTGGAAAAGTATGACACATACGAAGCTAAAACAAAAAGCCGATTACAGTACATTACCAATCTGACTAAAGTACAACATCGTCTAGCGTATATCGAGGAGATGTACTTAAAGGGACATGCCCTATATCTGATACCAAACTAAATAACATACAAAACATCAAAATTAGCTGTTTGAAAAATGCTACAGTACCGTAAACCATTCAATGATATATTAAGAGTTGTTGTTGTACATTAGATGGACTCTATATCGATTAATTGTTTACATGTATTTACATGTATTTATCAATTTACGTTCATTGAACACATAATCTATGTTTCGAGAATATAATTGGCAAGATGTAGGGTACGTCAATTGTATATACATTGTTACATTACAAATATTCGTTGTTTTCATCATTCAAAATACCATTTCGAAGTTATTCTTTTCAAAGGGCAATGTAAAATAAATAACACACACTTTTTATTATTGAGAACAAATGATTAAATCGTACGAGATATAATTGGACTCCGTAAATAATAAAGGTAGGTCAAAGCAGACAGGTACCAAAAGTGCCCGAGGAAACTGTCAAATTATCGATTGCATTTATTAAATTAATACATACTTTAGCTGGCTATTCAGACTTGGTGATCTTCCAGTAGGAAAAGAAGATTTCATTTACATCAACAAAATTCATATTATTTTTACAAGCGTCACCATATAAGATCTACAAATGAAGCCTTTCATTTTCGCACAGAAGAGATGGGATAATATAACTGTGTGCAATGTTTGTCAGTCTATCCACTCAGGCTTCAAGGAAGTATTCACGCTTCGAGTATATAAAATATTATACATTTTCTAGACATTAGCGTTAAAAGGCTTCTGAATTGTAAAACTGAGCTCACATCTTTTTTACGTGCGAAAGATCAGATAAAGGACTGAGCACAATGACAGCTTTATATATACAAAGATTCAGATTTTTCAGAAACTTTCAATAATTGTTTGTTTGTTTGTTGCTGTATTGGCGAGGGAGTAATAAGCAGTTAGCATGTGCACGTAATGCATTGGTTTCCAATTACGAACAGGTATACGTCGAATTAAGCACTCCTTATTTACTAACACATATTTTGTAATAGTATGTTGGACTGAATAAAAGGAAATGAAATCACATACACAGAACACCATATATGATGTTACAAGAGTTCATAGCAATTAATTGCACAGAAATGGAGCCAAGTAGACTTTAAATAGAGTGATCGTCCAGTAGGAACAAAATGTGTCAAAAATATTATTTTAAGTTGTAGATCTCTTTGAAGTAAGTTTCATTAATATAACAATATTACATCTAAAATGTAACCGTTCCATTTCTGCACAAATGTGACAATAAATCTCCTTTTGCCGAGCTATAAAGTAGGATTCACACTCTGTATATATACTCTGTTGCAAAAGAAAGTGTGCACTTCGTTTTGCATTACTTTTAGCAGAAATATTTAGATGTTTGGTGCAAAAGTAAGAGCAATTAAAGCGAAATTTTATCTGCATTGATAGCACATTCAATTGATAGCAAATGGTGTATAAAGGTAGTGTTCGAAATTTGCAACCGATATGAAATAGAAATATTTAATATAAAAACTTGCACACTTTCTTTTGCAACTGAATATCTATATGATATTATACATCTTCTAGATATCAGAGTCAAAACGCCTTTAACGTGTCAAATCTGCTGTATATCACAAGAATCAAATTAGGGTCTCAGCACAATGATCAAAGACCTTGAGTTTTCGGAAACTTGCGGTATTGTTTCAAGAGCATATATTTGATTTTGTAGTTTCAATAGTACCGTTTTTCTAGCAAGTCTCCTGCCATTCTATGATGCATATTAAACACAAGCGGGTGTACATTTTCTTTTCTATTTTTCAGTTATATTGTCAGTCGTTCCTTAGTCTTTATTGTTGAAATGTTTATTGTTGAACTGTAAATGTTACAGGTCGCCAATTATTACTTATTAACTGGTACGGTATGAAAAAAAACGACAATAACCATAAGTTTACTAAAGGTTTGTAGCTAATCATGTCATAGATTGCTTTTTATGCCCACATAGATTTAATTGCAGTACTACTTTAATAGAGACTGGCATCACATTTACCTCCGTACCGAGTATGTAATTTATCTATAAAAGTTTAGTACAATATAAAGATAAGTTCACTTAATTAGGTTGGAGGGTAAACTGGTTCTTTATCTGGCATTTTATAAGGCCTCTAAACACATAATAAGTGACCTTACGATGTTTTAATAGACATTTACTCCTCACAAATAAGATTGTTTTTAAATACATCGGTTCACCTTTAAAGGTCCAATACTAAGGAACGCGAAAATTCAAATATACTTTAAAAAGCACAGAAATAAGTTGGTTTTAATAAAAAATGAAAGTTGGTATGTAGAAATTCTAAATAAATCACAGTACATGTACAATTATTTTTCTATGCATTATGAAGAAAGTTAAAAAGACCTGGGTGGTCATTTTGTCGATTCAGTGAGATTTCAGCATAATACACATACTTTTCTTTATGTTCCAAACACTTTCTGTAAATTTCAACCTGCCAATCTTCATTATTTAGTGTCTTGCATAAGGTAATGTACTTGCCATTCAAATAACTATCACTTAATTTTCGCTTAGTAGTGGACCTTTAAATACTACATAATTTTAATAAATTGCTTCTCTTATGATAAGTACATGTTCCCTTTCCTTCTTGTCGTACTCGTAATATATTTCTTCAGAGGAAAACGTAGATTATGATATACCTAACATTAAACGTATTGTTTTTTGGTCTGGGCATCAGTTGTAATTACATTGATAAACGATATAAGTGTAGCATCAGGACCATCCTGACATAGTCTCCTGACGTATTATAACAAATTTATTGGCATTTTGTCTGATATAGATATAATTTCGGATTTATCACCGGAAATAATTGGCATTTTAGCTGATGAAATACGTATTCCAATGTACACATATTTTTTCTGATGGAACTCTGTAGTCATCTGCCAATAGACATTATATACATGTTTTACATGTAGAGTAGTGCTTATAAAATATCAAACCAAATCTTATAAACATTCTGCTAAAGAAATTTGGAAGTTTAATGGATAACGTTTGTTGCCCCGGACTTTATGCGATACGTTCCTTAAATAATGCGAGATAATGGTCGTTCTTAATGATATATTCTTAAAATAACTAACTTGTGTATACTTTTCTGCTTAATTCGAGACTGACAAACATGTTGAAGCAAACGAAATTAAATATTTCTTTTAGTAAAAATATCAGCATATTCTTTCTCTGAAAAATGGTGAGGAGGGTTAAATCTTGTAATGGTTATATAACAGCGTTAGTATTTATATGACTCAGGCATTGCGGTTATGACTCTGCACGTTAACTGTAAACCACAATATATTCACAACCGTTACATGTAACACCGGTTGTACAGCTCTTTTCGGAGCGCATTAACGAATACAGCTGATGTGCATTTAAGGCGTATTATTCGTTTATACAAATACGCGGCACGGAATTTATTATAGAACAATCAGGATCTATACCACTATTCTGGATGCAGTACTTAGTCCTAGGATGTCTGTCTTTTTGTCCGTCTGTTGACCGGACGGTTAAATGAAAATTTGAGGTTTCATGACTTTTTTTGTTGGTATGGAAGAATTATTTTCTTTCAATAAACCCACATTTTTCACATGACGGTAGCACATAAAGCGGCACTTAAAGTGCTTTTGTACTTCATTTCATATATAGATTGTTGACGGAATGAAACTCATACACACCAGGGTGTAAGGCCGGACAAACAGATTGGTAAGACAACATACCGGGTAGGACAGCAGACAGATTGTCGAAAGGATGGACCCAAGCTTTCGAACAATAATTTGGCCATTGACTGAAAACATTTCGGCTAACAGCCAAGCTTATTCCTAAAGTAGAGATATAATTTCATTTGCAAAAAGGCACATCACCACAAACTCAGACGTCTTTTATATAAATCCATTTTATCATCCATTTGATCAAACATAGGGAGCTTTATTCGAATTTGCATATGCTTTGATTCGAATACAGCTCCACTACACTAAGGGAGCTGTATTCGTTAATGTGCACCGAATTCAGCTCCCTGGGGAGCTGTTTTCGAAATGAGTTGTATCTAGTGTTACACACCGTCAACAAAATATCACTATTTAAATCTACAATACATTTTCTAAATATAAAACATACATGCAGGCAGACTGACTATTTCATGCAAACGGGTTTCTTATATAGTTAATAAATCTGTAATTAATTCAAGTAGAAATTCCGACATGGGATTTTATGATCTTCAAGTAGACATATATGGTTTCATATTTTCACTTTAATAAATTTTCAAACATGTAATAAAATAGACCGTCCAATTATTGCAGAAGTGAGATGAAATGATAAACCATTATACATTATATAAGTATTTAAGTTAGAAATATTAGATTAGAAATAGAGCACACAGGTAGGCTAAAACAATTTGGTTTAAGATCTATATTGTTCACAATACTGTTGAAAGAACACGACATTGCTTTGCTTTACTCCATAAATAATTTGATTTTGAAATTGCAAACGCACTGTTTGTCCAACAAATCTCCGACTATTATTTCAAGTCACAGGAGCACAATTACAGAAAGTCCTTATTTTACCAAAACATATGACTAAACGACGGAAATGCCATTTAAAGAGACACTCCCTACATCTAGCAGATTATATTCTCGAAACATAGATTATGTGTTTAATGAACGTAAAATGATAAATAAATACAATTTCAAAGAAGAACCTATAGCGAAAATGCGTTATTTACCACAATAAGTCAATATAGAGGCTTTCTGTAATAAATCGCATCCACCCATTAATTGTACAACAACAACTCTACACAGATTATTGAATGGTTTATGACACTGCAGTATACATTAAACCGCTGATTTTATCGATAATAACTGGGAATACATAGCTGAAATTTTAGGTTAAGTTATAATACTTCCAAAGATATTATTTATGTTTTGGATGTTATTTAGTTTGACATCAGTTATAGGGTATGTCCCTTTAATTGAACCAAAACATTAACTTTGCTTTTGGATATTGAAAAAATAAGAAAGGCTTGCTTTCTGGCCTCACAAACAGCTTGCATAAAAAAGAAAGGCATAATTCATGATTGTAAGAGCGAAGAGAGCATGATTCTATCATTATCCTTTCCTTTGATTAATTAAAGTCCCGGTCGAACCTGGCATATCCCCCTGGGTGAACTTGCAAAGATCACTGACGCAAGTTTAAGAGATACATATCCAGATACAATGGAATCCGGGTACCGGACCAAAGCTCTATTTTACGAAAAAAGACCTCTTTAAAATGCCCGGTAACGTGAGACAACCTCTGGGTTACTGACCAGTTCATCTCTAGATGGGTAGGAAGGGGTTCTCTAACGATCTTTAACGACAACAAATTCATGTCATTTGTTTACTCTATTTGTAAATATTTCATGTCTGCTCTTTATGCTGTGCCTATTTATTTAGATGTTTCTCTAATAAATTATAAGAATTGAGAGATTACGCCTTCCCGTTTTCTTGATATAAATACATGTCTTCATAGGGAAAAAGTTTTCGATACACATAAATTATCACCAAAGGCTAGTGATAGATAAAACATTACACTTAACGTCTTATATACGTGTATTCTCCAATACAATACTGTAACAGTAGAAGACTGATACTGATTTAGCTGTTTAAAATATATTCCCTTTGTATTTCCCGACGTTACCTAGTATCTCTATCTTACCAATCCCGAAGTCCCTGGCTGGAAACCCGGCCGGGATTTTGGATATTCAGAAACCCTTTTAATGTTTCCCACCTATCTAGAGATGAACTGGTTAGAAACCCAGAGGTAGTATCGCGTGTATCGGTGCTATACCCCGGGCACGCTAAAGAACCAGAGCTAGGGTCTGGTACCTGCATTCCCTTATATCAACAACACTAAGATCGAAATGATGATACCAAAACAATATTCCAGTGCAAGTGATATCATGATTACATATGGGGATAATTTTGCACCGACAAGGAAAGTCACTTAACTTTATGTTTTAAATAATTAATCATTTTTATATTAGTAAACGTGTAAGAATGGAAATATATTATACCTTTGAGTGATATGCCGGTAAGTATAACAGCGTTTATTACTCATGTGATTTGTGATTAATCATTACGACCGATGGTTTGCGTGATTACGTAAATACGCACGTGATACACTTTCCTTAATCACCCAAAATGTAAATATATTTCTTTAAAATATCACAGACAATAATAACGAGACAATATTTTTCCTAACTTAGGAACAGTATATCATTAGATGGGTTCATAGAACTGATATCTTTATGATTCGTTATTACTACTGTTCGAATTTCATCACGTGTCGTCTTAATAAAATAACGAATGTTAAAGATCGCCTAATTAGTTAATTAACTATTTTTTATCAGAGACAGTTCCATATTATATTCATGTGTATTACTGTTTTGTAGCCTAAGACGCGAACAAGACTGAAGTAAATAACTACTTTTAGTAATGGGAAATTGGGTAATTACAAAAGGGAATCCAAATCTTGTTCCTAATACTAACTTCAATTAATTTAGAATAAAAGACAAGCGTTCAGGTAATTGTGGACTGCAACGATATGGCAATGTTTTTTTCAGTTTCAATCTCGTGTCTTAATAGTATTAAATGGTACTATTTTCCTGTTTGAATGCATGAATTTAAATGAAGTTTCAGAAAATATCTGTAGAAAAGTATTAACACCAAGACGCAGAATTGGATTCCCTTAGCATGGTTAACTAGGAATACCTTTTTAAAATTCTGCTCCTTCTGTGATCATATTTATGAAAGCTACAATCATCATACAATTATTGTCAATCTATCTTCACGAAAGAAGTTAGACAAGCCTAACAGATACCGGTAATACAAAATACGTGAATGTACTGAAGACAAATTAACAGTCAAATTCCCAAAGGTTGATCGACGCTGACTTATTAAGTAGCCTCGACTGAGAGAGCTCATTATATTTTGCAACAATTGTTTTGTCATCATTTCAAATGTTGTACTTAATTTGCTGTATTTTTTTCTCCATTTAGCATTTGCACACTTATTTCGTCAACCTGAAAATATCATATGGTTAAGAGAAGAATAAGCAAAGTTGAACTAAATCGAAAACTATTGCCAACTTTCAAGTCAAATAGAATTTCCAAAACAAAAACTAACAGCATTGAAAAAAAAGTTTATTTCTTTTCTATTTTGCACCGAGCCCAGAGGTTAGGATTTCGTTTTTTTTTACTATAATTTGATACAAATATATGCTAATTGTAGACAGCTTTTTGATAATTCTCGTTGCAAACTATTAATCACTGGTATATACCACCAAATAATGAAAATAACCAAAGGTAGCAACAATATTCGAAATGTACATGTAAAACAATTTCATTCCCACCAAATGTTTAGGAAATCTGTAAAAGTCTGTTATGACTATCTTAGTAAATCTTGAAAATATTTTTTTTTTTTAGGTATACTTTCATCTTCACTTGTTAATAAGAGAAATATCTCAGTATAACCTATTTCGTACATGTTTTCAAATAATCTTTAATTTACGGTGTAGATTTTAAGCTTCATTCTTGAATATACATGCAAATCAATACTCAGTATAGCAATATGTATTTATTAGTGTTCATTATGATGCATTTACGAAAATAAATTGGTCTCGCGCGGCACATGCCACGCGACCAATTTATTGTAGTGAATGTATCATAATGAACAGTACGAGGATTGTTCAAATATGAATGCATGTAGAACGTTATCTCGCTCAATAATGCGAAAATCAGGAGGAAATAAAGATTATTGGGTAGATAAACAAGTTAGCTTTACATTGATATCACACCCATTAAAATCCGTTCACTTTAGCTGTGTCTTTCGCTAGCAAAACATTACCTACTCGTGTATACTGATACAAAAATGGTTGTACGGCGTTGAAATACGGTCCTATATTAATAATCGTTGTATTCTTGGCATAGGATGTAAAGACCTTTTTGATGAAATATGTTCTGTTTATGGGCATAATGAAATGTCTTTTTCGACAATTATTCATTGGTTTAAGAAATTCAAATGTAGGTTAGTTTCAACAGAAGATGCACCACATGAAATGAAATAGTTGCTACTGATGCAAGATACACCGCTAGGCAAATAGCTAGTTTGGTTGGCATCTCATTAGGAGCAGCTCATGCAATTCTGAAACGTAATTTGAAAATGAGAAAGATCTGTGCTAGATGGATTCCCCATCTGTTGACAGATGAGCAGAAAAAGGCACGCGTGCAATGCGCTATGTTGCTTAAATAGTTTCCAAATTACAATGCACGGCCTTTCGCAAATTTCGTCACTGGTGACGAGACATGGGTTCACTTTTGTGAGCCCAAACGAAAGATTCAGAACAAAATATGGGCAACAAAGTCTGGCAAAAGATCATGCATTGCAAAGCAGACCATGAGTGTCAAGAAGGTAATGTATGCCATATTCTTCACAAATCAGGGTCCTGCAATTCAGGTCGCTGTACTTAAAGTCAAATCTGTAAATGCAAAGTTTTACAAGACTAAAATTCTTCGAAAACGGAAGAAATATTTCAAAAATCGAAGACCTGCAACTGGTTTGGCCAATGTCAGATTGCTACATGACAATGCGTCATCGCACAAGGCGTCTATTGTACAATTTTTCTGAAGCAGGAAAAAGTAATTGTGCTCCCCCACCCTCCATATTCGCCTGACCTTGCCCCGTGTGACTTCTTTTTGTTCCCGAGGCTAAAAAATACCTTTCTGGTCGAAAATTTGTCCAGTGCAAACACCTCGGTTCTGCAATATTCCACTGTTCTATAGTATACCTAGAAAAGACTATGAAAATGCCTTCAAGGGTAGGAATAGAAGACTGAAACTTTGCATATCTGTTGGAGGTGAATACTTCGAGGGGACAAAATAAAATTTTCATTGAAATCTATCAAGGATACATTTTTATGTGCTTAGGTTCATTCACATTTGAACTTTCCTCCAAACCTACTTAGTGTTCGAAAATTTTTTTTGTAAATCAGCATTGTTCTCCCATTTACTGACTCTGTATCTAATTATTGATTTACCCAAGTTAAAGTGCAGCGAATACTGTGTTGCGATTGGAAAAACAATAATTTCAAATCTTATCAAAAGGTAATATAAATTCCGGCAATTACTAAGTCAATTTAAATCACAAAAGTACAAACCATTAATGACGTGTCTAGAAGTGTCTGTTTATGCATGCATCGTGCTCTGTTTTAAGTTTATTGTTAAAATGTAAAGTCAACTGTTAATGTTTATTATACAGTTCATGAGCTTTTCTTCATGTCCAAAATTAGTGCTTTAATTAAAGTTTACAATCGTGATAAATCAAACACGTCGTGTTCATGTCATATCAGATATTTTGATGCGCAAGACGATACTAAGTATATATATATATTTACAACTATAGTTTTTTACTCGATTAGTATATGATATCACATGCAATATACTGAACAGAACTTAAAACATTTTTAGTGAACTGTTAACATAATTTTTGCTCAATATTTAAAAAAGTTCCCTTTAGCAGTTCGTGATATAAATTTGACGTGCTGAGAAAAATCAAGTGGACTTGATGTAATTTGAATCCATTCGAATAAGGTTAATCTTTCTTTCTAGGGTAAAATCTAATGTTTTTTCTGGGGCTTTTCTTCTTTGTTCGAGTGACGGCCATTTGTCAACTTCCATTAGCGCCCAATAGTTGAAACAAATTAACCGGCTCTTACATCTGTTTAATCTCCCGCCAAGAAAATACGATACGAAAACACTCATTAAAATGGAATGAGGTCTGTAACATGAGAAATTGTATCTACAAAGCAAGATGTCCCCCGTAAGGAAATCTCTTAGAACTTTGTTTTTAAGTGCCCGTAAAACATTTAGTAAATATGTACAGAAAACTTAAAGGTTGTTTTGGTTTAAAGTACGGACTGATCTATTAAAAAATGTTGAATCAGATCCGCAGAAATTTTGGAAATATATTGGTATTGTTGGAGTAGGTTATCGAAAGAAATATTTTATACCTATGGAAATAAAAAAAGTAGATGGCACTTTAAATACTGATAAAAACTCAGTTCTGAAGAAATGGCAGGATAGTTTCTCAGAATTGTTAAATGCTTCTAATGTGCTTGCTGACAGTTCAATTACAAGGACGGATATTAATCAGAGTTTCGATGACTTAAATCAAGACAGTGTTATGAATGAGAATATTAGTATATTTGAGGTTAAGAAAGAATTACAGTTGTCAACAAATGGTAAATCTCCAGGTATATTTTTGTTTCGATGCCATTTTTACATATTCTTTTTAATGTGTGTTTTAGTAAAGGTATAATCCCAACTGATTGGGGGAAACTATTGTAAATCCTATTCCAAAATCGAGTACTAAAGACCAAACGGATCCATTGTCTTACAGAGGTATATCACTGTCGTCTACCATGTATAAATTATATAGTGCTGTTCTTAACCAAAGACTGTCTCTGTGGGTAAAGTCAAATGGAAAACTTGTTGATGAGCAAAATTGTTTCCGACAAAAAAGAAGTACTCTAGATCATTTATCGTCACTTACTAATATTATATAAACAAGACTGAAACAGCGGGTTCCACATTTACAGCTTTTATTGACTTCCGTAAAAGTTATGACTCAATTGACAGAGATATTCTTTGGGGAAAACATAGTGCTGCAGGAATAAATAGTAAAATGTTGACAGCCATAAAGTCCCTTTATACAAATACAAAAGCCTGTGTTAAAGTTAATATTTTCTTCACTGATTGGTTTGATGATAAAACAGGTCTAAGACAAGGTTGTGGCCTTTCATCTGTATTGTTTAATCTCTATATTAATGATTTAGCCTTGCAGTTGAAAACCCTCGGTTTTGGAATGGATATGGGTGATAATGAAAAAGTTTGTATTCTTTTATATGTAGATGATATTGTACTGCTTGCAGAAAACGAATCTGATCTGCATAGTATGCATAATGTCTTACATCAATGGAGTCTTAAAAATCTTCTATATATATATATAGAGAGAGATTTTATTGCATCCATATAGGCTAAAAAGCCCGTGATGACATACACAATACATAATACAAGACATACAGCAAACAGTGGTCCACATCAAAAATACAAACACAATTGAACTGAAAATTAATGAATTCGGAGAAGGTCAGAAATAAACATAAGATTTATCCTGACCTTGGGTATTGATAAACAATATTTTTCATATGTTTGATAGTACTTATTACTCATTTTGATAGTACATAGAGCAAACTATTATATATATATATATATATATAATTCTTTTTTTTTTTTTTTTAATTGATTTGGTGTTTTACGAATGCATTGAAAAATAGAAACACCACTTAACTGCAACAATTAAGTGAACGAGTATTTAAAACTCATTTAAATCTATAAGTATACCCACATGACACACATACATACATACATACATACATACATACACATATACGTTCAATAACCCATATAATGGAAATAGTATAACCAACAGTTAACCTTACCGAAAGAGGACAAAATCTAAGGTCAACTATATGGATATTCATTCCATGAAGTTACAAGAAAAATAAAAAATCATTGGAAAATTTAAAATTTAAAAATGTTACCCTTACCGAAAGCGAAAGCGTAAGAGTAAAACTCAATGCAAGTATAAACAATATACACTTAATAGAAGAATTGTCAAAAGTATAAGTATTAGAAGTATAAGTGGAAGTATTGAGGTATGAAAATGTGTATCGCATTACGAAACTGTCGCTCTGATTTCAAATGCCTTATACATAAATATTCCCAAACGTTGTACTATAGTTTGATTTTCTGAATTTAAAAGTTCGACAAATTTGAACATATTTGGTCTGACCCAGTATTTCTTTGGTATATATTGTTTTCTTAAATCTTTGTATATTTGACATTCTATTACAAAATGATATTCATCCTCTAGTATTTGACACACATTACACTTTCTTACTTTCTTTCATCTCTAGGTATACTAACTGGTCGTATCCATCTTCCGGCCTCAACTTGTAATCTATGAGAGGATACTCGTAAACGTGACAATGACTGACAAAATTTATTTGCATTGAAAAATTCAAGATATGGTTGAAATCTAAATGACGAAATTTGTCTGTAAAAAAGAGCTCTACTGGAATTATTTAATCTTGAATTCCAGTTTTGAATAAACTGGTCACTTAGTCTTTGTTTAGCTAAATGTAAAAACAAATTAACATGCCCCACCCCTTGAAATATCCAAGCATCTACAAAACCCAAGGAACATAGTAAGTCTTTAATCAACGAACACCAATTACTTCTACCATGACGTTGTTCTAAATCATTTTTTAACAATGTATACGTAATATAAACGTACTTATTGTGACTAAGTTGTAGTATTTTTAGCCAATATTTTATTATGTTAAGCATATGAATTGTTCTAAAAGAAAGTCGTCCCAATTCACCATATATAAAGTCATTTTGTGTAGACTTTTTAACACCTAAAAGTTTCTTACAGAATTGCATGTGTACTCTCTCAACTGATGGGTCATTAACAAAACCACATACTTCACTACAATAATTTAAAATCGGTGACACAAGCTTATCAAATAAGTCTAATTTATGTTTTGGTGGTATATATGTGAATTTATATAGATATTTATTTAACTTAAACATGGCTTTTTGTGCTTGACCAGATAACGTATTTTGAGCTGTGCTAAGTGAACCTCCACAAGTAAAAACGATACCAAGGTAACAGAATTTATTAACAATTTCTATAGGTTGTCCGTCATATAAGAATTCCAGGTTTCTAGATATAGCTCCGCCTTTTTTAAAAATCATAACTTTCGTCTTTTCAACATTGACCTTAAGTTTCCAAGTTGTACAATAATTATGTAGTAAGCAAATATTGCTTTGCAATTCTTCTGCAGAATTTGCAAATATCACTATATCATCTGCATAAAGCAGTAAAAATATCTTAAACATACTGACATCTAGACCTGTTGTGCCACTATTTATAAATACATTTTCAAGGTCATTTATGAAAATAGAAAATAGAAAGGGAGATAAACACTCTCCTTGTCTCACGCCCAGAATGCATGTGTATTCTTCACTAAATTTGTTGCAGTATTTAACTCTTGATTTGACTGTCTCATAAATAGATTTGACTATATCTAAAATTTTACCTCTTAACCCTAATTGTATTAATTTGTACCATAAATTATCTCTAACAACATAATCGAATGCCTTCGTGTAATACACAAACAAGGTGTACAGTTGCTTCCCCTGATTCAAAACATGTGAAATTAAACCATTTAATACAAATATATTATCTACAGTACTCATTTTAGACCTAAAACCCGCCTGAGCTTCTATATAAACGTTGTAATTTTCCGCCCAAGCCGTTAATCTGTTGTTAATTATGCGAGTAAAAAGTTTTCCGATACAACTTAACAAAGTAATACCACGATAATTTTGAACATTATTTATGCTGCCTTTTTTATGTAACGGTATAACATAGCCTTCTGACCATCGCTCAGGAAAATATCCAATTTCAAAAATTTTGTTGAACAAAGAATACAAAACAGGTACTAAAGTAGTCTTACCATTCATGAAAAATTCATCAATAAGCAAATCGGGTCCACCAGATCTGTTAGTTTTTAATTCTTTTATTGCAAACTGTATCTCTTCCATACTTATTAGACAATTTAATTCTTCAAACATAATCTTAAACTCATTTTGTTCATAACGATTTACAAACTGTAGAATGTCTTCATCTGGAGAGAAAAATTTGTCATCTGGGTTATTGACTGCTTTAAAATATTGTTCAAAAATCGATAAGGGTATATTTGATTGTCTCACACCGGTAGATTCTTTTAACATGTTCCAGTACAAACGAGCATTCTTGTTTCGCGCTTTCAGTAACTCATTCGTCTTTTCTTTATCAAAATTATATCTACATTTTCTCAACAATGCCTTATACACAGATCTTGCATTTACCATATGTATTCTATTAACATCATTCTGACAGTTTCTATATTTATTAAGACATTTGTAAAATAATTGTTGTTTCTCAAAACATTCCTCATTATACCACGGCTGGCTAAATCCCGAGGTTTGTGCTCGTTGTTCTTTATCTAATTTTACCTTTTTAATAAACGGAGAAGCTACATTACTGAAAATAGATTCAAATTTTTGTATACAGTTGTCAATATCACAGCCTGAAGAACTAGACAATATATCATACGATAAAGTATTGAGCGACTCTGTATTTTCGACATTCGATAGTGCTTCAATATATTGATCTTTTAACTCTGGTTTCCATACATATTTAAAATCAGGACCCATATATTCTTGTTGTATTCTGCAATTATTGCAATCACCCTCTTTACCACGTTTGAATGAAAAAGTAACATTTATTTGACAGTGGTCTGATAGTATATTGGGACAACCAACTGCAAAATCATGTATATTATCAAACATACTAGTTTTACATAACAAATAGTCTACAACACTGCATCCTCTATTGTTGACAAAAGTATATTTCCCCAAATTTAAATCTTCCCCTTTTCGACCGTTTACAAGTCTGTACCCAGTTTGTTTACAAAAATCAAGCAATAATCTCCCGTTATTATTCACGTGACCCTTATCTTGAGAAGACCGGTATAATATAGAGTCATTTTCGTAATCTTCTGGTAATAAACCATTGATACCAGTGTTTGAATTGTCATCAGTTACATAATCTGGAAGTGTAGAAGTGCGGGCGTTAAAATCGCCGAAAATCCAAAAATAGCCTTGATCAATTGACGTATTTTCTACATGTATAACTGAATCAACCAATCTATCAAATACATTGGTTTCAACTACAGACTGTCTGCTACTGTTATCCGGTATAACATAACACAAACCAATGAAAACATCTCTATCTAAAGACAACTTTGGCCCAGGTATTTTGACCCAAATAATGTCATCCTGTGACGTAAATGCCAAATTATCATATGATACCAAATCAGTTTTAATATATATTATTACACCACCAGAATTGCGTTTTGCAGTATTTTTAACAGTTCTATTAAGCACAAAATGTTCGAAACCATTAACCTGTAAATCAGAGTGTACATCAGTCCATGTTTCAGTGAACAATATTATGTCATTTTTATCAAAGATATCTGTAAGTAAGTCGGAGTTCAATTTATTTGTACGCCGAGTCTGTAAACCATTAATGTTCATATAGGCACAACGTATATAGACCTCCTCCGTACTGTCCTACCTTTTACCCTCGCACCCGCGATCAGGTATTTCCCGATTTCTATTTATAGAAGCTGGGGAAAACCTATTTCTGGTCATACTTCTCCTGTAAGGACTTGATGATTGATTTCGTCTGATAGAGCGGTTTCTTGCACGTGAAACATGTGCAACATGAGCAGGCTCAAGATTTTCAACAGTTTTTTGGAGAGTTTGTTCACTTGATGACTGCGGAGATATTTGTACATCAACACTTGAAATATACGGCTGATTTTGCTCTAGGATTGTTGATGAGTCTCTTATAAGAGTGACAGTTTCTCCTATAGAAACCTGGTCAGTTTGTGATATAACACGTGTTGCAACGTTTTTGCTTGGCAAAACATCTTGTCTGAACTCTGTTTCCTGATTAAAACACGGTACATCGTTATGCATTGTCGGCATTGTATTTGCTATGCACTGCTGCATACTAGTTTGACAATCCGTGATTTCACCTGTTGTATTTAACAAATTTGTAAATCCGCTTTGTTGACTTAACTGAACAGGGGTGTAGTTTGTCTGATAGAATCCAGGGGGAGGACTAACCTGTTTTACATATGCATTAGGGCTAACTTGATTTTGCACCTGTATATTGTTACCTGGCACAGTACATCCCAGTTGCTGCACATTCATACCTGATTGTAAATCCGGCTGTGTTTGATTGCAGACACTGTGCTCACTTATAAAGTTAATCTGTGTGAGTATGTCATAATTCACGTAATGATTCCATTGTGGAAATTCATCATGAATAACTCGTCCATCTGCAATGATCTTTGCTGGATATGCTATAGTGACCTTGGATCGCTGGTGTTGTGACCGATATTCCTTAAATTTTGGCCAGAGCCGAGATCTCGCGGCCTGTATTTCCTTTGGGAGATCATGGTCCACGGAACAACCAGGGAAGTCTTTCAGCATAAACGCTCTGCTCATTATATATTCAACATCCCCGTAGTCTCTAAAATTAACGATGATGGGCCTCTTATTAAAGTTCTTACCGGGTTTCCTCGCTCCTAGCCTGTGTGCCCGTGCAATGTATATTTCCTTTGTGTCAATATCCATTTTCAACTCTAGAAAATCACAAATCTCAGAAAAACAACGTTCATTTCTGCTTTCTACGATTCCTCTGAATATGAGATTATTCCTTCTGGAACGTGCCTCCGAATCGATGGACTTATACGCCTGTGCGCGAGTGAGTTCCGTATGAGCGTTTGAGACTTTCACCACCTGCGTAATTGTTCGATTCATCTGACCCATTGAATTTTGAAATTTTACTAAGTTCGAACTGCATGTCACCTGTTCGTTTCTTATGAATCTTAGTTCATCAAATAAAGTCGTTAGCTTGCCATCAACAGAACTTTCAATAAAATCTTGTCTTGTAAATTGTGTGTTTGTACTGTTTGTACTGTTCGCCATTTCCCGCGTATCAAGACAAAGAAAGCGATTTTGCACAGGTATTTGAAAACCAAATCTTTCATCCATAATCCGTTTATAAATCCAGTTTTATGTCAATAGAATATGTAAAATAGAATAAAGTTCCTTTCTGATTACTTAGCCTATGCAACCTGTAATTTTATCAACAATAAAGACTCAAAATTTCGAGAGCAAATTTTCAGACGTGACCACTGTCCGCCATCTTGCTATCACTATATACGAACTGTAGTAAGGATAATGTTATGCACTTTCGACAGAAAGGTGTGAGTCTAACACTTTACATGTTGGGAGTCAAATTTAGAAATAACTGATAGATATATCTACTTAGGTTTAATACTAAATCAGTATTTAGATTATAAAATGACAGCTAGTCAGGTGGCAAAGTCTGCAGGGGAAAACTTATTTACTGAATTAGTTTGATTGAAGGTTTTCGTCTCCGATATCTATACGAGTTGTTCGTTTGAAATTATCTCGTCTGCTGAAGATATACAGACATAGCTGGAAATTTTATTTCAAAACTGTTTCATAGGACCTCTAAAATTTAGAAAGAGCAATTGTCATCTATGCTCGATATTTGGAAGAGCCGACAGTATCATACTCAATGCAGGTTGGGAGAGTCAATATTATGTATTAAAAGAATTTAAATCACACATTATGTTACATGTGATTATCGGGTATATTCGATTAGAATCTTCATTCGTAGCACGCTAGCTTGATTGTATATTCTTTTAAACTGTTTCGTTTTTTAGTTCTAATTAAAACATTACAAAAAGATGTATCTAGGATAATTGTTGGTTTCGGTGGAAGATCACGTTTTATTTTATGCTTTCCAGTGAATTATAGAGTTTTCTCAGTGAAATAAAACTGATAACACACAGTTTTGAAACAGCGGATTACCATTTTTATTTTTCACTATTTTTGCAATATTTTACCCGAATTTACGTCAAAAAGTATACCAAGTGTAATTAATGCTTGAAACCATGCGACGATAACGTCATTTGCACTATGTTTTCTGATGACGTTTCCCTCGATTTTCGATATTTCATAGAAACAAACTCAAAGTAGAGTTTTAACCATGAAACAAACAGAAATATTGTTGGTATCGGTGTAATATCACATTAATTTCACTCGTGAACACCAAAAGTTGTCATTTTCACTCGGTGAAACTAAAACGTGATCTTACACCGAAACCAACAATTATCCTCTATATTATTTCACCGAGTGGGCAACAAAAGTAATATTAAACGAATCTACGATATTTATTTCACCTTGTATTTCTTTGTCACCGATTATTACCGACTTTGGAACAGTTATTTGTTCATTATAAGTATTGCCTATTACTTCATGCAAATTTTTCCACAAAAGCTTAGAATTTTTTCTTTTACAGCCAGATTATAGTAATCCTTTTTAGTATTTCGTATTAGCTTTTCACCTTATTTCGCATGGCTTTGTACTCATTGAAATATTTCTTTTTTTTTATTTTGTCTCTCACTTTAATCGCGTCTTTCATTTCTTGAGTAAACCAGTTTGGCTGTCAAAAGCGTTTTACTCTTTTTGTTTTAACGGTGCATGCTTTTGTAAAATATTATTTAAAATATTATAAAACATTGTAAGTGATATATTTGGATCATGAATCGTTTCAACATCGTTTATATTCGAAATGGCAAGATCGGTCATAAATGATGACAAATTATATTTATTAAATGACCTATATGTGATGGTTTTGTGTGTATTTTCCTGTATTAATTTCGCTTAGTATACTTTTTGACGTAAATCCGGGTTAAAGATTGCAATAACAGTGAAATATAGAAATGGTAATCCACTTTTCAAAACTGTGGATTATCACTTTTATTTCATTGAGAAATACAGGATATTTGTTTGTTTTGAGTGGATATGGAATATATCTCACCGAGAAGTGATACAATTACAATATTTTCACGAGCGCGAAGCGCGAGTTAGAGTGTGAAAATTGTATCACTTTGAGTAGAGATATATTCCATATCCACCTAAAACAAACACTCAAAAACAGTCACCTTGACCCCCCTCTCTGCAAAGAATTATTTTTTTTTGCTTAAACAATTCAAAAATTGAAAAAAAAACATTTTTTTCTTAAATTTTATAGTAACAGTGACCTTGACCTTGACCAAAGTGACCTTGACCCCAACAATTTTTTTTGCTTAAAACAATCTAAAAGCTAAAAAATCTATTTTAGTAACAGTGACCTTGATCTTGACCCAACTGACCTTGACCCAGTAACCCAAAGCTTCATCTCAACGCAAGCTCCCTACACACCAAGTTTCATTAAAATTGGTCACTCCTAACTAAAGTTATTGAGCGGAAACCATTTTCCTATTTTTAGTAACAGTGACCTTGACCTTGACCATAGTGACCCCAAATGCAATCCCAAGCTTTGTTTCTATGCAAGCTACTTACATACCAAGTATCATTGTAATTGGTCACTCTTTTCTTGAATTATTGACGGGAAACCGGTTTTTCTTTTTTTAGTAACAGTGACCTTGACCTTGATCCTAGTGACCCCAAATGCAATCCCAAGCTGCATATCTATGCATGCTGCCTATACACCAAGTTCCATTGCAATTGGTCCCTCCTTACTCAAGTTATTGAACGGAAACCAATGTTTGACGCCCGCCAACCCGCCCACCCGCTCGACATACGACATCGCCATTCTAATAAGTAGGTTTTTTTTAAAAAAAAACCTGCTTAACAAAAACAAAATTATGTATATGCACTACTTAAAAAAGTAGACCCGGCAGACCTAAATCACCCACACTGTGACTGATATGTAATCTGTATCATCACTCTATGTATATCAATCTATATTTCACTATTATAACACAGTATTTCATTAGTAATCATAAATTAAAACTCTTTAATTCACTGGAAAACATGAGATGAACATATAACGTCATGTATCTAATGATTAGAATCCGGAGACATGCCTTCAACTATTAATTTGTTAGTAAGATATACCAATTCAATATGTGACTTTAAAAATTACCAGTCTCACAAACTTGTTTGTGTTTATCCGATTACCACCGTTTTGATCACTTCATTTAAATGATGTAACTGCCGATCTAAAAGTCGACTGCATATTTAACCAAATCTGTTGACATGTTTATGGTTAGGTATTTACTTATAATGTCCGCCTGTAATAAAGATTGAAATCAGACAACAGGGGGGGGGGGGGGGGGCGGGGGGGGGGGGCGGGGGCCAAAAAAAAAAATTTTTAGAAAAAAGGGGTCCAACCCCCAGAAAAAAAAGTTTTTTTTTGGAGGGGAGGGAAGGAAGGGGGGCAGGGGCCCACCCCGGAAACTGTTTTTGGCGATAACATGGCTAAATGCCGTTTATCTTTTCAAAAGATATTCCATGTTTAAATGACTATGACATGTTTTATTGTTCAAGCCTCGATTGGACTATTTTTATAAAGACACACTGCTTTTCAATCATCTAAAACAGGATTGTTTCACATTGAGTTATCCTTTGCTGTGTGTTCTATACTGTTAACACTAAGATATTTTAGGCCTGATCATTATAAAATGTTGATGACAATAGGCAGGAACAACAAGTTCACCTGGTAATAAAAGTTGTCTCAAAATAGATGTACAAAACATATCTCATTTTTTGAGTTCTTAAAAAGCATTCGTATTAAAGAAATGAGTTGGCATGACATTGCGCATCTTCTTCATTTACCCATTTTAGAAATAGAAAATATAGAACATTATACAGTATGGCTATATAATCGGTATTCAACAACTGCTTGTGATTGACCTTTCTAATTCTGGTTTGATGATATTTAACTTACGTTAAGAACTGAAAAGATCATTTTTTTGACACTCTTTGTTTAAGATTTCTATAATTACACTTGTTATTTCATGAAAATACGATTAATTGAAGGTGTTTGTACTGTTATATTTGGTAACAGGTCAAATTAGAAAGTAATTTGACTTATGAAATACATGTACATGCATTCACAGTGACCCTTTGTC
>JAFMSR010000016.1:23313102-23380602 GCA_022818135.1 Saxidomus purpurata | reverse complement strand
CAAAAAAACTTTGATGAAATATGTTATGTTTTCAATCGATGAAATGGTTTTGCTCGATTATGAATACGTGAAGAAACAAAACTAGCGATTCATTGATTTAACTTCATTTGATTTCAACTAAAACACAAAGGCTTTAATGTTTGCACTTCTTCCAAATATGCAGCAGCAAATTTCACCAATATGATCACAGTTTTATTGACAAACAAATGGTCGTTTGAAGAAGTCCACAGCAACAGTTATGTTTCTCCCGATTCTTGTTCAGTTTAAGCACAGCTAACAGTTGCGGCAAAGACACAAGAAACATACCAATCATTGGTTAATTCCAGTTCCCAGAGAGCCATATCAACAGAACGGTCCCCCGCCTTGCAATTCTATATATCCCTTGAACAGTTTTCTACGGATATAAACCAAAATGAAACCTTACGCTTCATTTGATAATTTTTTTCTCCTGCTATGCAGAAATATAATCTTTTTTTTTCAATCAGTTTGCGGTATAAAGACAGTGTCAATTTTCACGTATAGGCGTTGAGGCTGATATTAAAAAAATGAGAAGAAGAACAGATAATAAGAGTTGCAGTTTTTTCAGTTTCTGTCACTTAGGGCAGTTTGTCTCTACTCTGAATGAAAGTTTACATTTAAGATAAGTGCAACACTAAGTTAATTAAAACAATTATTTGTTTGGTATACAAATTTGGTACTGCCAATCTATCATTCTCTTTCCCGGGTAAAATCAAGGGATCCTTTAATATTGTATGTTAAGACTGCTATGTTCTCATCAGTCCTGTTGCGAAGTAATATTTACTGCACTGCGTTTTACGAGAATGAAAACTTCTCCACAGAAGGGCCACAATAAATATTGATATGTTGCTATGGGAACAACAGCTGTCAGGTGACAGTACAATTTCGTGTTGTCACACATATATACACTGACTATTGTTTTGATAGGTCAGCTTGATTCTTTTTTTCTAAATTACCAGCTGTGCTTTGTTAACTATGACGTATTTCGTCTGTCACTGGCAACACTTAACGTCATTATTTTCCAAGATAATCAGATAGTAGAACAGTTTGTAACGTGTTTATGTGTTCTTTACAGGACATTTGGTGGGGAACTTAACAGCTACGGCTGCCGAACAGTAGTTACTTTTCACGGGGCAAAGGATTAGCTACATTATGTTTCTTTCTGGAATTAAAGGCCTTAAATAATTTATTTGGGGTTTCCTGTTAGTCGTGTGGCACTAAGAATTTTGCGACATTCTTAAAACTCTGATTTTAAAGAGGCATACCCTAAAACTGGATGCATTTTTGAATAACATAAAAACTGTACAATACATTTATTTACAGAATTATCAAAACATAACGTTTTAACCGAAAATTGCAGTACTGTAAACGCCTTTTAGTGCTACGAAACTTTAATTAATAGTCGTTTTCATAGTTTTATGAAATTCAATTATAAAAGATCACCATATTGGCATTTTGCACAGGAAAGATACATTTTCGATATATGCTCTTGAAAAATGTATTTATTTAGTACTTTACGTTTCAACTGTAAATACCTTTTTACTCGGCTTTATGAGTTTAACAAAAGAAAATTAAATTATCTCCCTCGGAACGTTCTTCTTGAACAGTTATTTTTACAAAATACAAATACGGAGAACATTGAGAGGCAATTTTAGTCAAATTTCCTTTTCTTTAGACAATATAGATAAATAATTACTTCCACGCAAAACGCTCCTCAGTGAGACAAATCATGTTCATACTGAGATAATTACTACATTATAGTTAGATCCCTTGCAATTCTTATTTTAGACTGTCTTCCATTTCCAGATCTAACCAAAACATAAAGCGTGCCGATATCTAGCTTTCTTTAAAGCTAAGGCCTATACACTATACTGTTGTATTGGAATGGAATGACTTAACAACCCGTTACAGACCAGAACTGAACGGCAAGTGAAATATTTACGAGACAATAAAATCTTTAAGAATTCCAGAAGTGTGAAGAAACGAACATTTTAGGAGTTTGCAGACACTGACAACAAAAATGTTCTTTATCCAAATAAAACTCTAACATGGTCTGTAATCATTTATACCACGCCATGGAACAATAACCAACAAGAAATTGTCATTTTGACTTAGTAGGACAGAATGTTTGACATTTGGTTAATTCCCGAAAAAACGTAAATAAAAGTATGCTGATTTTGTCATCATGCATCCCGGCATGTAACATACCCTTTTGAAACAAATGTGCTATCGATGAGTCAAATGGGAGTGCCTAAGATACCCTCGGTGACGGATATTTCAATCTGAACCGCATACTCATGACAGAAACTATTTTACTTTATATCCGGTATTTCCTTAAACCAGGAGTTATTATAAACGAAGTTTACTATATCATGAGTAACGAACGCCCATCATAAAACATCTCATTGAGAAGTACCTTTTAGGTAGCTATCGATGCTAATTTGCTTTATAATCGCAAATTTCCGTATTTATCTTTATCATATGTTCAATTGAAGTTCTACATATTAGCGACATCAAAGATGATGAAAAAAAATTAAAACGTGCTTTATGAACCGTTAAAGTTGATCGGTACGTATTCTAACAGCGTCGCGCTCTCTGTGTGTCAATAACCGTTCAAAGGTCCGCCCCTTTTGAGGCGCCGATAAGGGATTATCAATAAACGGATAGAGTTAATTGTTTCGATAGTAAGATGTGTACGCTAAGCATTTCAGAAATTATAGATGAGGTTGTTTTTTATTTGTATTAGTAAACGTAGGAAACAAGAAAAAAAAAAGGCCAACCAAAAATGATTTTGTTATAATTCGAACACATCTGAAATAACTGTAGTCAAACAGGTTTATTCATTAAAGTTTAGTTTAACTATCACAGTATTCAAATAAATTTGCGTTCTTGACAAAGTCATTCTTTTTAACAATTTTCAGAACCTTTTATTTTATCTTATAATTTGTATAAATTAGTTGCACGAAGCCCAGTACATGATAGTTGTTCCTACAGATGTTGCCAAATTGTATGCATCGCCTTATGAGCTTAGATTACTATAAGCATTACTTTTTTCGGATAAATTAAATTCCATACAATGGTGCAACTCGATGGTAAATGAGTTAAAATCTGACATATGAAAAATAAGTTATATTCAATACAATGGTGCACCTCAGTGGTAAATGAGTTCAAATCTAACATATAAAAAATACTATAAGCATTACTTTTTTCGGATAAAATCGGAATTTAAACTGATTGAATTTGTTTAAATTTATTCCAAAAACCATAAACATCTTTTCAAGTTGTTTACAACAGCTTCGGGTGTAATAATCTGACTCTAGTTCTCGTTCAACTTTCTCCATTTTTCCCGCTTTATACCTCAAACACTATAGATAATCAGGCTTGTCGAAATACCATAGTGGAAATAAATCACATAGAAAAAGTAGTAATTCTCGCATTAAAATGTTTCTGTGGGCGGATCTTGTATTTTTTCTGATTTGGCAGGGTTAAGTATCGTATGGATGATCATATAATTGTATTACGTATAATCGGATGCATTTAAACGGGTTTTGTTTCATATAATCCAGTCAAATTATGTGTGTTGTTAGAAATCGGAGTTTTTGACACTTACTTTGAAGGTAGATATGTCAACTTTGAACAAGCATACTTTTGTTAATTGAGAATTTGATTACGGAGGGATCCGTGTCAAAAAATGTTGATAGTCAGGGGATTAATACTCGTTAAATACGCAACAAGCGGTCAGAAAAAAGCAGAAATTTCTTTGATGTTAAATATTTTTTGTTTGGAGAATTATATGGAAAATCTGTGACACGGATGCCAAGACAATATTTTTATTTGTAATTCTAGTCAAAAATGTTTATTCAATAAAGTTCAGTTTATTCATTAAAGTTTAGTTTAACATCGTTTACGAATTTGGTGGTAACAATCGAATAAATGGCTTTAATATCGCTGTTCAAAAATTTACAAAATTTATAAAATATCATACAATACGAAAGGCCAAAAACAAAAAAAAAAGTTTTTAAAAATCATGAAACAACTTGTTTTAGTCATAATCTAAATAAAAGATACAAAATATATAATGCAATTTTTGTCTAAAGTAGTTTGTCTGGGTAATTTAACTCCACTGAATCGACCCTAGATCGCTACCTTAATAAAGGAGATAAGCAATATCTGTGGGAAAATGGGAGAGTGAAAAAGAACCATAGCCATGTCGGTAGTGTCCTTAGGCAAGACACTAATAATTCCACATTGCCTCTCTCTCTTCGAGGTTGATTCCAACTCGAATGAGTCTCGAGAGCGATTAATCTAAGTGGTAAGAGCTTATTTCGCAATCGAGAATAAATAAATTAGTATAGATATCAGATAACAGGTTGTTACTATTTTATCTATTTTTCTTCAAATATTAGTTTTATATAAAATGAATTATCACGCTGAAAGAGGACTAAACATTTCCAAGGAAAGACTTTTTTTGTACTTTGGTACAGTATTGCAATTAATCAGTGCAATTATTTTTTTTATTATCCTAATACATACTTAAGAAGTACAGTAATAATATCTTAAGCAAGTGCTTATAGGGAATAAACGCTCGTCATTCTATTTTCATGGGTAATACATCGTGTGATATCTCCTTAAATTTACAATTTCATTAGGTCGCTGACTACTAATAGCTGTTAATATAACTCCGGAGCAGCTGGCGCATCACCAGATAAAGTGATTTTACTTAAGTTAATATTGTAATAACCAAACTGAAACGAAAAAATGCACTTAAGGACCACAATGGAAATAAGGGAGAATCACTTTTCCCTTTTTTGTGTTATCTTTGGTATTGATGTGCATATCATGGTTTATAAAGTTGTGAAAACGTCTAATTATCTGTATATGTATGCATCATGGTTTGTACATCTGTGATATACTAAAATAAATATATCTATATATCTACTGAAACCTCAAAACAAGAAAAAATATGATTGGAGGCGAAAAGCATTGGAGTACATTTTCGGAGACTTCTTAGCAGTTTGATATACATATTTTACACCGAATGTTGAAATTAATGATGGCATGTTCTTTTCATACATGTATGTTAGACTTGAACTCATTTACCACAGAGGTGCACGGTTGTATAGAATATTAAACATTTTTATATGTTAGATTTGAACTCATTTACCACTGAGGTGCACCATTGTATTGAATATAACTTACTTTTCATATGTCAGATTTTAACTCATTTACCATCGAGTTGCACCATTGTATGGAATTTAACTTATTTTTCATACGTTAGATTTTAACTCATTTATCACTGAGGTGCACCACTGTATTGAATATATATAATAACTTTCTTTTCATTATTTAGATTTTAATAAATTATAAGGTTAACTATTTTGTAATTTTGTATTTGCGACTGTATATACGGTTGTTAATGGTCGCAAATATTTCAAACGACGACGTGTAAGCCGGAGCTGTGAAAACTGTTTGCGACCATTCAAACCGTATATACGATCGCAAATGTCGAAATCACTAAATAGACAACCCAATTCTAACGCACAATATGTTTAAATGCGATAATTAAAACGCCGTTTGATTTTTGAGACTATATAAACGTCATTTAATAGTCACAAATTAAAACTAGAATTATCACTGAAGGTGACCCCCCCATACCCTATTGACACAGTATATAAAATATTTGCAACATTTTATGCTTTTATTATTGGACCTGCACAACTTGAGACATTTTAATTATCACTACTGTGAAGAATAATTAAATTCTGACCAGGGGTTTTGGAGATTAATAGTACACAAGATTTTATCATGTCGAGCCCTCCTGACCTTGACCTGGTGACCCGAAATATGGACCTTGCACAACCTTGCGTAGTACTTTTCACTTCTGTAAAGTATCATAAATTGAGACCAGGGATTTAGGAGTTTAAGAGCACACAAGATTTTACTATCTCGATCCCCTGTGACATTGACCTTTGACCAGGTGACTCGGAACATGGACCATGCACAACTAGGCATGGTACATACCGCTTTTTGTAAGTATCATTTAATTATGACCAGGAGTTTTGAAGATTAAGCATCTAAAATATTTTACTATCTCGAAACATGGACCATGCACAACTAAGCATAGTAGTGTACTAATCACTTCTGTGAAGTATCATTTAATTCTGAACAGTACTTTTGGAGATAAAGCGTCCATAGATTTTAATGTTTCGAGCCCCTATGACCTTGGCCTTTGCTTAGTGACCCGAAACATGGACCATGCACAATTATGCATTGCACTTATCATTTCTGTGAAGTATCATTAAATTCTGACCACAATATTCCGTCTACGGACGGACGGACGGACGGACAGACAAACAGACAAGCTGAATCTACTATACCCCCTTACACTTTGTGTTCGGGGGGTGTAATGACGTAACTAACCAGAAACGACGTTACATCGGTAGTTCGTTATTATACATACATGTATTTAGCTATATTAAGCAGTATAAGTAAGTTTCGGCTCTTCGGTGCAGGACCAATACGCGCCTTTTTGAATATGGTAAGCGTGGTTGGTGCAAATGAAACGTGCAGAAACTTATATTATAAAGTGTACAAAACCTTTTGTTAGTAATAAAATGTAAATTCAAACAACAATATATTATTTTCCTATTCAGCAGCATTAAGCCCGAATCATCAGGGCAAATACATCATACAATATAATGTATTGTTCAATTTGCCCAGATGATCCGAATGTGAAACCGGTTTGTTAAATATATTGCCGTTGATTTCTCATATTTTCTATAATTAACCCATGTCGGCATATCTTTGACATTTTATATACACAATGTAAATATATTTTATAAATTGTCCCGATGCAAAAGCTTTGTTTTTCAGGATTAACGTTGTCAAAAGTAGTTAGAAAGTACAGATTCTTTTTCATTTAAAAGAAAAAAGAATATAACTTAGACAAATACCATAAATGAGATAAATACCATAAACTGTAAAGTTAAATTTTCCTATTTCAGCTTATTAAACGATTCTTGTTTATATTTTAAACTGTTAAATAACGGACAATTATTATAAACATGAATAAAAAATGCCTATAAACATTAATTAATTTGTACTGAAACCGTGGATTATCTGCGATACAGTAGTTAATACAATTTAACTGGTTATAGTCAGTTTCTGAACATTTACTTAATATTTACTTAATATGCTTTAGTATATTATTTCAATACTATTTTAAGCTGGAGATAGAAGCGTTGCATAGAGAACGATAAGGATGTGTTTGAAAATGAGATAGATTCAAGTGTATTTGAATTATTTTGAACAACGTTATTTTTCATTTATACTTTCAGGTTCCATTGTTCCATTTTTAGAAAATACGGTAGCAGCATCGTCCGTGTTGACATTGATTGCTATAAGTATAGAAAGATACAGAGTTGTGTGTGAACCTCTCGTTGGAATTACAGATGACATTCTTAGAAGTTTGAAAGTAGTACCCGTCATTTGGATTGTTTGTTTATTTAGCAACATTCCCTGGTTTTACATAGCTGATTTCAGAGATTCGAATCATTTGGATGGTACTCCTATAAAAGTTTGCAGGCAAAATATGAATTTAGAATGGCAAAAGGCTTATGTTGCATTTCTGTGTATATTGTTCTTTGTGATACCATTCCTAATACTCCTCATACTATACTTCAGGTTATGTTACGTCTTACATTATACGCATGATAAAATGCCCGATGGTGAAAAGATATCCAGTCATGGCCGAAATCGGCGTCAGTTAAAGATGCAAGTCATTAACATTATTGTAAGTCTAGTTCTCCTCTTCTTTGTATTCCATCTTCCTTACAGAGTTATAAGTATGTGGCTCACATTCGCAGAAAGTGAAGATGTTCGCAGTTTGGGCATTGAGAAATACTTCAACATTCTTTATTCCGCCAGAACTATGTTCTACTTGAATCATGCGATTAATCCAATTATATATAATTTTGTGTCAACAAAGTTCCGAACTGCTTTAAGATTTACATTATATAGACGTCGTTCTGGTTGGGGAAGGGATTCCAGCTATCAAAGTAACCGCAGAGGGAACTATAACACCCCGTTTACCCGCCAAAACCACAATCGTCTGACACAGAAAGACTACGTAGAAGAAGACGCTGGAAATATTAACTTTAAATCATCATTAAACAGGAAGAAAATCAATGAATTCTTTCCAATGTACGCAAACATTACAGGAGAAATTATTACGCAGACCAATAATCACACCGAAAACAAGAACGAATATGTTGAACTGGCAAGTTTATAGAAATTATAACAGGGACATCTGAAAGAACTTCAGAACAAAGTAATGTTTGTATAATAGTTCAAAAGAGGATACAATACTCCGGAGGAGACACTTTGAAAGTGTGTCATATTTGTTTTGCTCAACATTAGTATTGTAGTTACATTTCAAATTATAGATCTTATTCGATTACGCTATTATTATCGGAAAATCTCATTTCAGCATCATATGGAAGGAAATAGTATTATAATCAATAATTATGATCATAATTATATTTGATAGAAATGCTTCAAAGTCGATTTCCGCCATGGCCTTGAGGATAAGATGCACGACTTCGGAGCAAATTATGCATTGTTGCCGAAAAGCAATGCATTTTTTAAGTCACATAATTCCATTAATTTCTTGGGATGTTTCTTTAAAGAGACATACCCTACATCTAGCCGATTATATTCTCGAAACATAGATAATGTGTTCAGTAAACGTAAAATAACAAATAAATACAACTTCGAAGAAGAAACTATGGCGAAAAATGCCTCATTTTAACACAATGAATAAATACAGAGGCTTTGAGTAATAAATCGCATCCACCCATTAATTGTACAACAACTCTACATAGATTATTGAATAGTTAACAATACTGCAGTTTATTCTAAACCGCTGATTGTATCAATAGTGACTGGAATGCTATTAGCTGAAACTTTAAGGTCAAGTTATAATACTTCCAAAGAGTCTGTTATCTATGTTTTGGGTGTTATTTAGTTCGACTTCAGTTATAGGGTATGTCCCTTTAACATTGAACTTTTGATTTTCAATATGTTTTAGAAGACTGTCATTCACGGAAGTGTCCGCCCGTTTTATGAATGAATACGTTGCTTTATACGACGATATTCTTGAAAAAGACTCTATCAATGGCTGCAGGTGCGGACTGGAATATCCGGCTTGCGGCTATCTAATTCGGCACAACGTCGTTTACCTTTTAAAAAATATTTCTTGTTTCATTATCATTATTCTTTTTTATTATTGTCATTAATAATTTTTCTTTTTCATTTCTGTATAACATTCATTCTATTAATTTCATTCCAATAATTAAAACTCGTCCTGTGTTAGAATAGCCCTCAAACTCGCTATCCGTACCAGCGGCCTCACCTTCGCTTACATTTTTGTAAATCAATAATGAGAACGACGGTTTAATCAAATTGAATTAACTTTAATGCATTTTCGACACTTTCTGCACATTTGCAGATTATCACATTTTTGGCAGCCTGCCTTACGATCTACGCTTGGCTTCTTTGACGACTGATGACCAAACGTCCAGAAGTGTGAAAATGGTCATTAAGAAGGTATGGACAGCTGTTTTAAAATAGGTTCAACAATGCCATTACTTTCGTTTAAGCAACCATACAAGTGAAACCAGCTTTTTCAATGAGCATACAGCATTTGATATATATTGTCTTATCTCTGGCTTACAAAGACACTAAAATCTTTGATATAGCTGTGGCACAAAGTAAAACACTAACGAAGTTGTATTTTGTCTCATTAGACAATGAGTAACGATAAGAATTACACTTGTCAGTTTTACACCCTAATTTTGATAAATGTTTTGTTTTTTCAAAGTTATCATCACTCTCATTTGTCTGGATTTGTGTCGAAGGAAAAATAAGTGACTCGCACAATGTCGTCATAGATATTATAATTTTGCATCGGACCTCTTTGTTAGATACTGAAATGTTAAAAACTTTCAAATTGCTGCTTTTGAATAAACTTCTTTTTATTTCATTTTGAAACTGATTATGGTTGGAAAAATATGAATCTTATTTAATATGTCACAAATGTGTAATTTTAATTTTAGTTTATTTTGAAATTATTCACAGTCCAGTATTTGATGTTTAACCAATCAAACCTAATGTATAATATGGTGGCTTAAATATGCTAACTACGTCTCTTTGTTTCTTCCGAAGTTATTAGTAAAGGAAACCCCTTAGGTCAACACACTGTTGTTAGTCTTGATGAAAATGCCGCGTTAAATGTTGAATTGTTTATTAGCCATTTATGACGTTTTCAAGCACATCTCTCTATTTAGTGACAAATTGTTCGGAAATCACCTTTCATCCTGGCTGACATCACGCACATATCGTCTGGACAAAGGAGCTTATCAAGGAAACATATATAAAACTAAATGGCAATTGTCGAGGGAGTAGCTCCCGAAGGTTATAAGACAGTTAACCTAGACATAATGTGTTTCTATTTATTTTGCTACTCCAAGGGAAATGTACGAGATATAATAGATAACTAATTGCTTGTATGTCTGGTAAAACCACAATCCCAGACCTTTATACATTTGTATCTACCATAGATAATTTCCTGTTTATTATTAGCAATACGTTAATAAGTAGGCTTAATATGTATTACTTTTGATATAGCAATTGCATAATCCTTAAATTATGATTAAACTTGATGTATTCCAATTGCCATTCGTATTGTCGTGTTTTAGGTCGTAAATAGACAAAAAGTCAGATATTAGTAAATCGTATTGGTCTAGACAAAACGTTCTTTTCTATGAGAATGGTTTAATATCAAAGCAAGTTTTGGGTTGCAAAATTAGTTCTCATTCATCATTATATTGTTCATGTTACGAGGGTTCATAAAAAGTCTCTGACCGTGCACATTTATTTATTTTCGCAAATGTGAGTTTGTGCCACTCACAATCTTTACTGGTGATTACTGTTCGATACATTCAACTGTGAAGAATTGAACTCGTCTGTTGATTTGAGTATAGACGGCCCATCACTGATATTGATCCACATTCAGGTCGTCCTAAAGATGCTACTATCGAGATTCAAGTTGATGATGTACACCGTGTGGTAAGATTTGATAGAAGAGTGATCAATCAGCAAATTGTTGATACTTCAGGAAGTTTTGTTTCGGTTTTGTCAAGGTCATTGTTTCTGAAATCTTTCACATGTATAAACATTTGGCAAGATGTTACCAGAAAGCTTTTGAAACTTTTTCGGCAAAACCCAGAAACTTTCTCAGTATAATTTTAAGCAAGAATGGATGCATAATTTTAATCCAGAGTTAAAATATTTTAAGCAAGCAGAAGAAACATCAAAGTTCACCGCCATCGAAGAAACTCAAGCATACTACAGCAATAAGCAAGGTATTTACTCAGTATTCTGGGATCGAAATAACACAATCCTAATAACTCATCACGGGAGAAATCAATCCTGTAAAATGACTGGCCAATACCAAGTTTAAAAATTATGAGAGTTAAAGGACAACATTAATGAAAAATTAATACTCCACTATTTGAGGGTTTATCAGTAAAATGGGTTATTGTCCAAATGGATAGATGATTTTTCGTGCTTGGGTGGGAGGGGAAATAATAATATTGTGTATTTGTGTAAGAATAAAGGTAAGCATGTATATACGCCCAGACCTTTGTCTTAGACCTTAACCTCCAGCTTTTTACCGTATTGCTATTGCAGTAAGCGACTTTTGTCTAACGCGACCAGCGACCGTATTACGACCCATAATCAGATTTTTTTGCTTTAGGCGACCATTTGTGCAAACAGATCCTTTCTATGAAAACTGACCGCTTTGATGTTGCATTTAACGTCAAGATTTGGCACAGAGGTGTCAAATCTCATAAGGGTTATCGTTCTTACTTATGTTCGCAGGTGTTAATTGTTGAGTATTTACTGATTTTTGGTACTTTCATGTTAAAACTAATTTGCTGCTTTTGGAAAATTGCCATGTGACATAACGATATTCATGGATAACGGTCGCAGTTTCTGGTGATACTTTGTATTAAGAGACCATTTTATTAAGCGACTGGTTTTGGCCTTTCCCTTGCGCGGTCGCTTAATACACGTTTGACTGTATATATCAAATACAGAATTTTATTTTCAGGATGGGTGGGTTATATGTTTGGGGGAGGGTGGGGTGTAGAAGGGGTCGGGGTATACTTTGTAAATGTGTAAAAATTAAGGTCAAACTAATACAATAAAAATTCGAGAATACTTTTTTTTGAGGTGGGTGTAATGGTGTAATGGGGGGGGGGGGGGTGGGGGGGAGAGGTAGAAGGGAAGAGGTAGAGGATTTACATCATGACCATGTTATCACTAGCAATATAGTTTGAAAGTTTCATGAAGAAATATTAAGAAATGGCAAACTATACCCAACTTTAAGTTAAGATATAATCTAAGTGCAAAAAGGGGCAGAACTTTGTCAAATGTGACATTGACCCAAATATTTTGCCTGTATCATAACCCTATTGTCATAAGTAAAATAATTTTAAAGTTAGATGAAGAAATATTGAGAAATGACATTGTTTTGGCTAAGATTTAGTTTTTTGTGTAGTTGTCTATATAGCAACAAGTATGCTTAGTTTGAAGTAAATATGGTTGATGGTTTACAAGATACTAGCATTTATAAAAATAACTTTAGCCAACACAGAAGCCGACCCGGACGCCGGGGCGAGTGCATTAGTCGAGCTAAAACGGAAAGGAAAGCTCAGATCAAGTGTTCTTCTCTTTCAGGACAATGTACATGAGCACATCCCATTCGACACATTAAATTAATTTTTTTTGATAAGTGCCACAACATTTGTACAAAAACATTCCGACAAATTTTCTAAAACAATTCTAAGCTGCCTATGAGAAACTGTCTGACGGAACACGGAATATCACTCATTGAAACATAACTCATGAAATTCACGTTTAAAGAGATCTTACCCGAAGTGACCTAAATACACCATAATAAATGACGATTGTCATTTGACGAAAAAAAAATGTTGATACTGTATCCCGTCACGTATTTTTCCAAGCAACTACACTTAATCAAGGGTAAAAGTTTAATGTTTTTGTTGAATTTCTGACATCAAAATCGGATTTTTAAGGTAGGAAACGTTTCGCACACATAATTTTTATGAAACTGGAAATGTCAATTGGTTAGTACTCATTGTTTTATGTTTATGGCTGTTTTTCTGATTAAATGTCGTTCTTTATTTCGCACGGGAAATAATAGCAACAATATATGTTGTTACAACTATCATGTTGCCTGTTTAAGTAGTACTTTGATGTCACAAAAGCTTTCAAGGAAAATGAGCCATTATTTGTAGCAAATAAGGAAGTAAAAGCGAATTTAAGAATACCTTTAATGTCGGAAGGCAATTAATAGATACCGTACAAAAGTGTTAAATTCTAAGGGCAGTTTAACTCAGATATCTATTCGTTGATTTGTCTCACTTTGATGTTTACATAAAAAGAGATGTTTTCCGCTCTATTTCTCAGCAACGATGCGGTGGAATTCAAGTGAAGTAATTATTACTAAGCTAAACTTTGCATAGTGTTTGCTTATTACGCCCTGATTTATAATTTCATATAAATTCTCTAAAAGTAACCTTAACCATAAACGTGCAGCACCATTATGCAGTGCTCTTAGTCCAGTACTGAGGGTGAAGCGGCTAACAAAAGCAGAGAAAGACTGTGTCCAATGAGGTGAAGCGGCTAACACAAGCAGAGAAAGACTGTATCAAATGAGGGTGAAGCGGCTAACACAAGCAGAGAAAGACTGTGTCAGATGGGGTGAAGCGGCTAACACAAGCAGAGGAAGACTGTATCAAATGAGGGTGAAGCGTCTAACACAAGCAGAGAAAGACTGTATCAAATGAGGGTGAAGCGGCTAACACAAGCAGAGAAAGACTGTATCCAATGAGGTGAAGCGGCTAACACAGACAGAGAAAGACTGTGTCCAATGAGGTGAAACGGCTAACACAAGCAGAGAAAGACTGAGCGGCTATCACAAGCAAAGACGTTCAATGAGGTGAAGCGGCTAACACAAGCAGAGAAAGACTGTATCCAATGAGGTGAAGCGGCTAACACAAGCAGAGAAAGACTGTATCCAATGAGGTGAAGCGGCTAACACAAGCAGAGAAAGACTTTATCAAATGAGGGTGAAGCGGCTAACACAAGCAGAGAAAGACTGTATCAGGAGGGCATCAGGCGGTATTCATTTCTAAGTCAAGTGTGAAACGATTCATTTATCCTTTCTTATAGGCTTTTACATTATAATTACATGTATTATGTATAATAATCTGTCTTGAATTAGGCCGAAAATTGAATAAAATATATTTTCCCTAGCGATTGCACGAGGCGCTGACATATACAATAAGTATTTGCAATCAACCGCAGGCCATATATGGTTTTATAATTATAGATACCTTTAGGCCATATATCAAAGTAGAAGAAAAGCAATTCCTTCTGATAAGGTACTGTATCTTCTTGCACATGTGTCATACTGCAAAACAAATGTCATCTTAATAAGTTTAGAGTCATAAAATATGAATAATCTAGGACTGGTACATTAAAATGATAATGGAAATCATATTAAAAATTTGACATTCCATGTTGCATGTTTATAAGTATATGAATTACTCAAAAAGAAAAGTGCACATTTCATCTTGTCGACAAACTATTTAAAAAAAGAAAACAAAATAGGTAATCTAAATACATGTATGTGGCAAAAATGCGAATATTATTGATATTTTATATTAATGTTTTCTTTGAAGAAGTTTTTTGCGTCTCTTTTTGAAATTGTGGGGGGCAGGGAGAGGAGGGAAGCAATGTGATATTACTGTTTTCTTGTCTACGGACATTATTAACACGGCACCATGGTAAACTGTTATTGATAATTAATGGAGCGGTGGTGTTGTGGTAAGGTTTTGAAAGTGGATTGAATGTCTTTTTACGGAAAATATTATTCAATTCAATAAAATAATGAAACGCTGCAAATAACATATGTTTTAAAAACGTAACGAAACTGTCTCAAGGTTTATATGACATACAGACCTAGTCTTATCATGTTTTGATCGGAGTAACTATACATTGTAATCATAAAATTTGTAAATTATTGATTCTTAATATTTAGCTTAATATATATTATTATTATACAAACTGGATAACTGAATTTGCTCATACTCAGGATAAAAGGCATATATTTATTCAATAAGGTTAATATTTTAATTGCCTTAAAGAATAATACTGTGTTGAACAAAAAATTATTGCGTCACATTAAACTGTTATTGAACCTGAATAAAAACAACCAATATTTTGCTTTTCCTCAAAAGTAGTTATTTCCAGTACAGATAAAACATTTCTGATTCTACGACACTTAAACAATGGTTTCATCAATTTTAATGCGTTCTGTCTGGCAATTTTCATTGCTTTAATCGTGTAACTCCTTATCTGTTTATATTTTGTTAGCACTTAAGTGTATTTTTTCCTTCATAGGAATTATAATCAAGTTTAAACTATATAGCTCTATCAATACTTCTTTGCAAAGTCTGCTAGACAATGGAATATTGTATCATTTTATCAAACTATTTTGTAACTAAACCATCAATTTGTGGCATTATCCTTTTGTTTTCATCAATAGTTCATTTAGGAAATTGTCATCCTGAAAATGTACAAAAACCGGTAGTATTGTCTCCATATCATTGTTACATGCTGAATCTAATTTGTAAATGAGCTTGTGGTATTTGATACATGTTTATTTAATTGTGGCATACATCTTGTTTGTAATGATATCTGAAAGAATCGACATTGTTACTGTATCATCAGAAATAAGTAACAAAATGCAGCATGCTTGTCACCGATGCATAAATAACTTATGTTTTTGACATTTTGAAGCTTGGTTTGAGAAATGAAAGCTAAAAATTCTATCAGACGATATTAAAAAGATTTTTGTTCTCTCTAGTTTGTTAGGAAGACACACCATTATCATATCTACACAATAGTCGATGTTGAACATGTAAAATAATTTCAGTATTATCATTGCTTATTTATATATACTGTATATATATCATTTTTACCTTACTTATTCACCTCCATTCTCTCTCCTCCGCAAACACAAACAGAGGAAAACAAGAAAAACGCGTAAAGTCAATGAACTGTTGTCGGCGTAGATGAAAACGTCGCATTCTATCCAATATCAGATGGAGTCTTCCTGGTCAGTGACAAATTGTTCTGAAATTATTGTTTCCAGACAGGCATTAGACAAGCACAATTTGTCTGGCAATGATGGGCTTTTCTAAAAAAAAAATAAAAAAATAAGCTCTTAAGGGACATAAAAGAAAAACTTAAGCATGCTTTACGCAACTGGTCGTGTTACTATGATATAAACACACAGAACAGTTTGCCACTGTATCAATACCACTGATTTATGTGTCTGTCTAGTTCACAATCTTAGATATTCTGCTTTGCCGTGACAATTTTTACCATTTGCAAATATTCAGAACAATATGCCATTAATAGTTTCCAGACAGGGGTTACATCTGATAAAACATAAGGCATCAGCATATTTAGATAGATCTGATGCCGATGGTACACAATCCTTTAACTTTGAGAGAACTTGATGAGTCCCTGTACTTATTCGTATTGTCTTCTATAAGTTTGTAGTACAGACCTATTGGAATTAAGTAATACCTATAAATATTCAGTAAAAAATAAAGTCTTTATTCAACTATCAACTACGGCTTTTACTATATACCTTTGCAAATAAACTGAGCTAACAGAACATTTTAAGCATAAAATGAAAGACTAACTAACGAAATAGGCGTTGAACGCGACGTGATTATGTTGACGTCATCTCATAAACAAGACTTTTATGCTTAAAATGTTCTTTAAATTTAGTTTATTCGGAAAGGTATATAACAAAAGTGACACTATCATGAAAATATGACAGAGAAGTCGGATTTACTGTCTTTGCGGTCGGATCATACTCGTGGTGTGTACTCGTATAAATCCGATGCACGGCTCGTGCAAGTCCGGCAATCTGGATCACATTACTATAATAAAAACCCTATTATAGCATTAGTTCTTTGCATTTAATACTAATACTACCTAAATGCATAATTGAAACATGATTTACAAGAGGCAATTATAAAAGTGAATAATGTACTTGACAATGTATAATGGCTACTCCATATATCCATTATAAAACCATATACTTTATTTCAGATATTTTGCACTGCGAATGGGGGCGGAGCTAATAAACTGTTACCTATCTACAATGGAGAACATGAACCATTTACTTACAACGAAGAACAGTTACAATAGAGCAACAGAGCGAATATGCGATTAACAAAATAGGTAGAGCACTGTCGACTCGAAAACAAAACACGTCATCATTGTCGCAAACTTTGAAACTGTACTCTATCTATTTACACTAAAGTCTTGTTAATAAAAGAGAAAAGTAAATTGATTTTATTAGTATATGTTTAGTTTATGTTTTTTCCGCAGTTGTTATAGGTGAGGCATTAAACTAACTTTTTAACCTGACACAGAATAATATGTGCATACTAAGTGAATTGCAAATAGAGTAGGAGTCAAACAGAGTTGGAAGCCCTATGGTTCGCCTATTCTAATTACAAGCCGTTATTTTATGTTGTATGGGAAACAGTAATAAAGGTTTTATAAACACTGTTTATAGCTCTCATGTCGCAAAGTTAATTAGCTTTTTTATGTCGTGAAAACATTCAAACCATAAAGTTAAGCCAATGCTGCAAGCAAATAAAAAAGTCATCGACATCTCGGGAATACACTATTTTGGTTATATCGTAACAATTTTAAAAGGAAAGTAAACGAAGCACCCATGTACGAACGTTGAAATTATTTTTTCACAACGTGTCATGCTAAGAAAAATATACTATTCAAAACAGACTATACAGTTTTAATACGTAACAAAAATACGAGCTTTGATTGTGTGTGCATACTCTATAGATAGATAAATACATGTATATACTTTTATTCATACAATGTCACACTTATTATATTGCATATTCCATGATATGCATAATTTCAAAATAACAACACACATGGCAATTTTTTCATTCTTATCATACAGTAAAAATTGAACAAAGACTTTAATTGAAATAATTTATCATAAATAATGATATAATGGACTAATGAGTGTTCCAGAGCGATTCAATAACACGGTGGGGAATCATATAATCAAAATAATATCTAAACAAAAGTACATATATGATCAAAGCGCTGTGAGCGCTGAAGGCCTGGGGGCTATAAATTAACTCCCCTAAAAACAACTTTTGACCTTCGTGATTTACGCTAAACCTTACTTAAAGCGCGGGTCGAAATGTGTATAAGGCGAAATTTAGTATATGACACAGAATGAATGATTCACAAATATATGGGTGGCAGGGAAGTTTGTTTTATTATAAAATGTACGTTAAATGAAAAATAATCACATGGTCAACAATATCAATTGTTTGAGAGAACAATGAAAATAATTCAATCTGTGCTTTGTTCAACTTCAAGCGATATCTGATGAAAATTATTGTGTACCAAGGACAAGACCTTGAAACAGAAATAAACAAAGCAATACCAACAATGAAATATAAATACAGTACTGTACAATGTGTATAACAGGGAAAACCAAAAATGATTCTTGGTTACCTTGTAGTTGTAATCGGTGAAACCGTTCACTGGGCCTTGACATGCAGCGTCCTGGATAAATGGCGGGTGATTTTGATCATGTTAGTTCCTTCTCGGGAATGTACGTAAATTGTATGTTTTGTTTAAAAGAAATTTATTTTTAGGTAAATATATATGTAATCGTTCGTAAATAAGAAAATTGTCAATGAAATAACATCAGAAATTTGAAAATCAAACTACAAACTCTTATATCGAATTCCGTACGTTTCCGTAAATTTCCGTAAATATCCGTACTTTTCCGTGATATGCATATGATTATCTTCCGTAATCAGCTAACAGCGCAGTAATTTCTAAAACAGAAAAAAATTGTGTAATGCAGCCCGTAAGCTATAGACCTTTCTGCAATCGTTTGAAGTTGTATGTACTGTTTTTATTTGTAATATGTTCTTATCGTATGCGACATTCAATCAAGAGATTGATCTGGTCTGTCTTGCACTACTTTCCCAAAGCGCATGTTTACAGTTGTTATTCCCACATAGCACAGTTAAATTGTCTGCAGTGTTTGAAATGTGGTATTCTAACTTAGGCCTAGGGGACTTTCAGTCCCCAGGCCAAAAAAATGAAAATAATGAAAGCCGTTTAGCTGTATATTAAAGATATAGCCTATCTTATGGCAACATAAGATATTTATAGAACTACAGAGGTCTCATTCAAAGTCACCTTCTAATTGTGTTGAACACTTGTTTCTCGAAGTGTTCAGCACAATCGGAAGGAGACTATGATTGAGACCTGTGTAGTTCAGTAATACTTTAATGTTGCCATAAGGTAGGCTACATTTAACATTTACAGCTAAACGGCTTTCATTATTTTTTAACTTGTTTTCCGAGATCAACTTTTGTTTACAGATTATTTTTATCACGTGATTCCCCACCGTGAATAAGCTACGATGTTTTCTCCGTAATCGAACTAAAATAAATTCGTTTAAACTATAACAGGATTGTATTCCAGTGCAGTTCAAGCAAAACGCTATTTGGTGTGTATAAATATTTTCTTACTTAAATGTTGGTCAAAGGAATTATTAAGACAAGCATTCACTGAACTTATTAGTAGTATACAGTCTAGCATGATTATTTTTTATCACAAATTATGTCCAATAATACAATGCATGGAGTCTGTAATAAGACGGCCAATTAGACGACGCCCTGTTTTCGAATTGTGCATATGTAAACAAAAAAATTGAGCATTTTTGGCAACATTTATGCGTCAAGAAATTAGATCATTTTCTTGGGCGAGAATAGAGCCTTTTAGAACTTTTTTTGCGTCTCAACCCCATGATAATAAGAGATTTGTGGATAATTTTAGCCCTAAAATGAAATTTTAGTGAAGCTTTCGTGCTTTATTCTTTTAATGTTTGATTGGTCAAACGAAAAGGTATTTAATTAATTTATACTGGGAGAGGAACTAAAGTGTAATGAAAGTGCTAAAAGACTTTCATCATGAACGAAAAAGTAGGTTTGAAATAAATGAAACTGCAAAACTGCTAGATTTAACAGAAATGACATGTGTGAAAAATTCAAGTATATTTCTACTTCTGTTCACAATACCAGAGACATGAAGAATAGATATCAGACATAAAGTAAATAGCTATTATCATAATGATAAAAACATTAACAGATTTACTAGGTATTTGCATTGCCACTTCATATGATTTAAACTTAACAAACCAACTAAAACTAATAAGGCTAGATTTCTGAAAATTGATTATATTTCTAGCTGGATAAGATTTTCCTGCAAAACAGCATTTGCCTACATGATTCATAAATATGCTGCATTGAAAGATAGTGCCAAGTTTTGGATTGGTCCTAGGTAAAATTGTTTCTTTCTAAGACTTCAATGAAAATACAAAGAAATGATATGGACCAGGAGAAGTTTCAGACTCCGGCTAAGTTCTGTTAACTTTCTGTATACAATAGTTTGTACGTCCTTGCAAAATGCATAGAATGCTTCGGTTTCACACAGTACCACCCAAAGCCTCATATTATATTTTCAGATTATATTTCAACACTCAAATCAGTCAAAAGAGAAATATAGCAAATATTATCAAAGCCTACACAAACTGGAATAATAGCTTGAATTAGTACCCTTTCTACAGAAATTTTACCAGGGCCAATTTGCAACTAGGTCGCAAATTTATGGATTTATTTACGAAAACTGGTAAAAATTGCAGAATGTATCAGTCGCTGTTTTGTAACAGACCTTGAAGTAAACTTTTACGGAAAGCATAAACACTATTTACTAACATGCGTTATTCTAGATGATGTTGTGAAGTGTAAAACTCGGTATTGTGTTAATGTAGAGAAATAGGACGAGAGATGCTTGATTCCTCTTGAATGTCATTTGTGAAAAAATACAATTGGTGAAGAAGTTTTTCACACGAATTGTTAAAAATAAAGTGTAAACATTGTTTCTGACGTGCTAAATGTAGAAGTTATTAAAGATATTAAGGTGTTATTAGTAAGTAAATTTCAGAATGCTTGAACATTTAAGGTTATATGTGATGAAATAGCTAGTTGAACAGGAGAAAAACAAACATCGCAATACGTTATATCCAAACATTGTCCTGAAATAAGTTTTTTTTCTGGATATTATCTGATGAGTACTTTCTCAAAAGACGATTCCGACATACTTTAAATACTATGGTGTTGTTTAGGAAATAGATTTCACTTTTGAGTGATATACCGGTAAGTACATCACTGTAGGGAGTGTAAATGCGTAGTAATCAAATCACGAAGGCCGAAGGCCTGTCAGTGAGTGATTAATTACGAAGCATCTACACGACACACAGTGATATAATAACCGGTATATCACTCAAAAGTAAACTATATTTCCATTCTAACACGTTAATCTAAACAAAAAAAATGTTCGATGTGGTACTATTTGCTGCGCTTTAATGAAGTCGAGGTCTTGAAACTTGTAGTTTTCCGTGCATTCCTTGCATTTCGTGAAATTTTGGCTGCTCTGTTTCACACCTAAAATAAAACACTATTCGTCTTATTTTTGTTGTTTCTGATATTGCTAACGATACCGGAAGTGTAGAAAATTTTACTACGATTTGTTTTACATCACGTGAATTCATTCACAACAATACCAATCCAAGCGTATAATCGCATGCACACTCGTAGATGTTATGTGAAAATTACACGGGAGGGAATTTCAGCAGTCAAAAATAGTTCCGGACGCCTAGCGTGATATACTTAATAGTTTCATCACGCTCGAATCCTTCTTTGCGCAGATAGGAGAAATTTCCAATAGTGTTAGAATGATGGATGAACCATTCTTACAATGTTTACCAATTTCCAAGCACATAAAAGCTGTTCCGGAGAAGTATGGTTCTGCTTTATTAGTTTAACACTAAATTGTATTTTCAAACGTATAAAACTTTCCGCACAAAAGATTCCTTTCAAAGGCGAACTGAATCCATATTAGGTTAGTTCTTAAGTAGAGATTAGAATTGTTTTTGGTTTAATTCGGTTTATAGCTATTCTTCTAATTAAACGCCATTCATTTATTTCGCACGAGATAGAGCAATAACTTTTGTATAAACACCGTCTTCAGTTTTCATATTGCAAGTTTAATGAGCAGTTTGATGTCCTAAAATATTCACAGACTAAAGTCAAACCAATTCCTTTGCAAATAAGGAAGTCAACACAAATTCAAGAATATCTTTTATGTCTGCTTCGATCTGATTTTATTGTAACTGTACCGTTAGAAAAAAATTAAAGTCAGCACGCTGGCCCCAACATTGACATTAAATGTTCTATACGAGCCATGTAATATAAACTTAATTTTATTCAGGTTGGAAAACTAAGAGTACGAATGAGTTCCTATGCACACCTTATCCTATAGAATTGGAATACGCTCTTGTTATTTGACTTTAAATTCAGATTTTGTAGTAAAAGTCCGACATGCAACTTGAGAAAAGCAATGGAACTAAAACATGGGCAGCGCTACACTAACAATATTTAATACTAATTGCAAACACATGAGCCCCTCACAAGAAACTTTAATGTCGATTATTGTTTGTCATTACAAAATGATTAAACTAATCTCAATTAAAATGAAAACTTCATACAATATATCGTTTTGAACTCAAAGATTGTCAAACTGAGCTCTACTGTAGACCACCAATCATCAATCGTCAGACATCTAGACATAGGATAATTAATATTATCGTAACAAACGTCATTTCTTCGCCAGGCGATGATTGCAGACTAAATGACTGTTAAGCGTGTTGCAAATTATGACTAAAATACATAAAATAAAGATAGAATACCGTGATTGCAAAGGTTAAAGATTGCGGTTTGAACATGCTAGAGATACATTAAGTGTACATAAAGTTCTCATGTTTTTCATTTCTCATGGTACAAGACACATTTTAGCTCAACTGTGCACAGAGTCTACATGGTGACTTTTTGAAATTGTTGAATGTCCAGTTGTCCGCCGTAAACAATCGGATCTATACAAATAAAAGGACAATTCTATTTTAGAAATTTAGGACGGTAGGAAATAGAATTTATAATATTGAAGATACAGATATATTCTGATCCGCCATGAGCCTCTGTACACACACTAATAATTGCATATTATAATTATGCAATTGTCATCTATCATTTTCATCTTTTCGCCTCTATGTTGCTGGAAATCAACATTTTCAAAATAAAAAACAGACTGCTTCAGTGCTTGTTTGTCCTATACGTAGACACATTCACAGAACACTAACATTCTATAAGGCGAGACATGTTCGCTCTAATATTTCCATCGTGCTACCACAAGTAGAGTTTTAATAACGATGGTACAGCAGGTTAACGTACGTGTGAGACGGTGACCACAAAGCACCTATACAATTTCATATTGAATGCTATCTAGCAAATACATACATTTTGAAGAGATAAATTGAATGTTGCATTGCATGCTATTTTATTTTTAAGCATCAGCTTACTCTCAATTTGGTCTATCTGCTAGACAAATAGACTTACAAAGTTAATGTCCTATATGTCAACTTATTGCACTGAAAATACGAACATTATGTCCCTTGATCGAAAATGTCAAAACCAATATCGTATTTTATTTTGTTTGTTTTTTCTTAAAATGAATCATTAAACATCTGTATTTATAGTCCGGGACCCAAAGAGCCAAAAGCCTAAAAAAAATGATTTACCCTACTTGGTTTCCTCCCCAAGGTTTGATGGTATTTTCATAAAGAGGGATGTCTGCGCGCAAAGAATCAAGTGTATGTAGAAAAATTTAGGCCGGCGAAAGTCCTCAAAATGGCGGAAATCCAAGATGGCCGCCAAAAATTAACAAATAGTTTGTAGAAAGGGTGCATGCTTAATAACTGCATAAAAGGTATCTTTATTGATATTTTGCCAGGTCAAATTGCTTTTTTGGATTAAATAATTGGGCAAACGGTATGTTTTTGTATAATTTTCTGACTTATATGTCCTTTTGGTGTGTGTAACTTACGTTACAAAGGATAATTCATGTGAATTTCTGTATTTTTTGCGTTTTTACATACATAAAGTATAGTTTTTCAGTACTCACATACTTCTCTTTACACTAAAACAACCACAGTACTTTTAACTAGTTTGAATATATAGATATAATATAAATTCAAAATACAGAAACGCCGGTAATAGGCATTTTATTTACATTTACGTTACATAATAAAAATGAACATTACCGATATTCCCTCAAACAGTTTCCACTATTAAAAAGTCTTTAATGGTGAATATTGACTCTTCATTATTAAAACTATGAAGAATGTAGGTGCAGAATTAAATTAAAGAAAGCAACACTTACCATGCATATCATTAGCATTGTGTAATATACATTACAATCTGTAACCCAACTTGCATACGTTACCTTTTCAACCAATCCCTATCAATAGGACACATCCCTTGAACATATCACGTTACATAATTGAAGTACTTTTTATAAGAAAGAATTTAATAGAGTAACAAAAAAAATTTTTTTTAATTGATCCTGAATGTACTACTCAATATGCTCTCTACTAGGAAACAAATACTTTGTTCTAAAATTGCCAAGTTCTCTCCCTTTACTGAAGTTACTCCAATAAAATATTGTCTGCAATAAAACTCACTGAAAGAATACTTGGTTTTTCCACATCTACGACACTTCAAGAATACAGATAAAGATTTTTAAGACTTTCAGATGGTAAGTTTGAAACATGATTTCTTTGTTAACATTGTATTTAATACAATTAAGACAATGTTTTTGTAATGCCTTTAATGTGATCGAGTTTCATAAACAACCTACAACAGCCAGAACAATGATATAAGATTCGTAATTTTCTATAAATCCTATTATTAGATGTTCTATAGCTTTCAAGAGTTTTAATTACTGTCAAAATAAAGTCATACTAAGAAATCAAGAGAGACATTATACTTCTAAAGAACCCTTTATGATTTTTTTTTTCAAAAGTTGAGTAGTAGTCGGATAGGTAATAGAAAACGGACTAAATGGTATTGGTTATGTTTTCCATTGGTTCTAAATAGGTAAATAAATAAATAACAACCTGAAGTATTGGGACTGGCATTTTGGCATATTTATTCAACAAATTATATATAATTGTTCATTTCTTTTCCAGAAGACAGTTAACTGCATGTGCCAATATATTTAAAGAATTGATGATGACTGGACTTTTGTAAATTAACCACTGACTCTCTGAGTACAGCAACATTAGTAGAAACGGTAAGAAACAAACATTAAAACATTTGTGTTTTTATTAACATCTGTTGCTATTTAAACTATAAAATTTTCTGCAATTGTATGAAAAATACATTCATGTAGTATATGTGATTTTACAGGTACAGCTGTATGAATTTGTGAAACAAGTTTGGAAAGCTTGATGAGTAAATGGAAAAGTTGGATTTGTGTCACTTCAAGCATATGTGAAGATTAAAGGTATATATATTGTAATGAAAATAAGATAGATCTAGCTAAAAAGAATGCAATTTTTCAAAGAATTTTATTATTATCTTCACAATATCTCTTTTTAGATTCAGTCAATATTATCATGCTACATAGATGTTTTGTATATCGTGCAATACTTGCAGGGAAATGCGTATGATGAGTTAGGATTTTGAAATGTTATAATTAACATTAGAAGGTTTTAGCTGTGTTATGATTTTACAATGAGATTAACCATGACTTTTTTTCAGAAAGGTCAACCGAAGAGATTGATTATATGTGTAACATCGATAGTGTATACCAAGTATCATACCGCACCAGATACAGAAATGAGGTTTGAGCTGAAGGTACATCAAGCTAGACATGTTATAAATTTTTTAAGCTTACATCCATACCTAAACTTGAATATCATATATCACATTATGTAACGTGTAACAAGCTTTAAAGCCTTAGAAAACACTAACTAAATAATGATAGTAGCCTTTCCGTTTTTTTTTTGTCGCATGCTAAACATATTTAAAATATGCAATAATATTACAAAACGTGTGTTTGTAGATGAGGCGACATGTGACATGCAATTTCACAACGGACATTTGTATATGGGAGGTGTTTTAATATTGATGAAAACAGGACATACAAAACAAGGTATCAGAATTGATAATACTATGTATTGCTATCAAATAATCTGAGTTATGTTATACATGTAGGTTTACAGTAAAATCTTTAAAAACAATTGTTTATATTTTGTCCAGTTTATAGTGTTGCGAAAAGTTACTGTTTGTAAGAGGAGAATTATTTACAACATACTGATACTGTTTATTTAATCAGCAATAATGAAAAAGCAAAGGTTATGACCCTTAACAGTTATTGTTTTCAAATGTAAAGTAACAGAATTGTTTGAACTTTAAAAAGTAATTCTTCAGGTAATTTCAAGAAATTTTGTGCTACTATCAATCAACAATTATAGAAAATAAATGTTACAAATTTTGTTTATCTGCTCTTAAAATAGTGTACACAACTGATATATTCTTCAGGTGGAGAGTGATAATTACTTCAGAATGGCTACAGACTTTGAACTTTACCCAGGCAAGAGCAGCGATACTTGTTTTATCACAGACTTTAACTTGTGCATTATTTGCCAAAGACAGACACAAGAAAACTTATTAAGTGTTACTGCTGATAGTTTTGATACAATATGTTTTGTCACAAACTCTCGTAATGATGCGTTATCTGACAGGCTTAAGAAGGAGTTAAATGTAAAATCAATCTTTTTTAGCAATGAACCAAAGTGGCATAAGTCTTGTAGATCAAGTTGGACAAGTAAAACAAATATCAATTGGAGCAGTGAATGTAGTCTAAAAAGAAAAGCATCACCACCATCCCTAAGTATAAACAAAAAGCTAACACGTAATGATATTCCAGAGTTTGATTTTAAGGCTATGTGTTTAATATGTGGGAAGAGTAGCTTGTCTGGGAAGAAAAAACATGAAAAACTCGTTTGTGTTTTGACTGAACAGTGCCAAGAGACTTTGTACCAAAAAGCAGCTGATCTCAATAATGAACATATTCTGCGTAGAATTCAAGGTCAAACTGGTACTTCTATTGACCTGTGTGCTGTGGAAGCTAGATATCACAAATCATGCTATAACATTTTGAGATTCCAATCTGAACCAAAAAAAAGAATAGATACTTCTGATCCATACAAATTAGCATTTGACACCCTGAAACACGAACTTATTAATTCTTTGAAAAGTGGAAGCGTTATGTACTTATCTGCAATCAGAGACAGATATATTGAACATTTGATTGGTAGTGGTGTCAATGCATCTGATGCAAAAAGGTATCGTAATGACAACATGAAGAAGAAGCTTGCTAATCACTTTGGTAGGTCTGTACTTTTTTGGCCACAAGGGGGGAAAGTGTCGGATTTAGTTTGTTCAGCCAACATCAATGCAGGACAACTTATAAAAGAAGTAATTTCTTTGAAGAAGAGTCTTGAAGATAATTGTATTGTAGTTGACTCCTGTGATGAAAATGATGAAGAAGATGAGACTCAAAAAGCTGTCATTAATAAACCTGATGAAGAGATGTCAAATAAACTAGCATTTCAACTTGCCAACGTAATCAAAGCAGACTTGAAACTGATCAGTAATAATACTGAAAAGGGCAATGAAGACACATTGAGCGTTAGTTATGAACAGGCAGATAAGATGACACCTAGCAGTTTGTACAATTTTTTAACGTATCTCCTTGGTGAATCAGATGATATCAGAGACATTGATAATGAAACAGGGAAGGTCATTACAGAAGATGATGGAAAACCAAGCAAATCAGTATTAACACTGAATGAAAGAGTACTCAATCTTGCTCAAAACATTGTTTATTCAGTCACGGGCATGAAAACACCACAACATGTTGGTCTTGCCGTACATATTTACCATAAAACTCGAAGCAAAGATTTAATATCATTATTAAATAGACTAGGGATCTGTATTAGTTACAATGATCTACAAAGACTTTTGACATCTGTAGCTCTGGAAGTGACTGATAAATGCTCAGATGATGGAATATTTATCCCATCTAACATTAACTCTGAAAATTTCACGCAATTTGCTATTGACAACCTCGACTTCTCTGAATGTACTTTAGATGGAAAAAGCATGCATTTCACTAGTATGGTCATGTATCAGCAGCATGATGCAATTCAGACACTACCTGGAGGCTCTTTTGGTGAAATACCTGCTACAATACACAGGAGAACTACACTCCAGGAAGCAAAAGCGTCAGGTAGTAGTTTTCAAGACTCACACATTGCCCGGAAGTTAATAAGAAAGCTTTGCCCTACTGACAGAAGTCTTGACCTTGACTGGCTACTCAAACAGGACACACATTCAATTGGGGATATCAATTTATGCTGGGCTGCTGCCAGATTTTGTCCTACAAAGCTTCTTGAGGTTGACATTGATTGTCCAAGCTGGAAAGTTTTCAATGCCAAAATAAGCAAAACATCAACAGTTACCACAAGTATTGGATATTGTCCTTTCTTACCAAGGCCACCAACTAACCCGGATGTTGTAAGAGAGGCCTTACAAATATGCATAAAGGCAAGTAACAAACTTGGAATGAAGTATACAGTTGTCACACAAGATGAAGCGATATATGAGATAAGTTACACATTACGCAAAAACAAACCTCGTGATTTCCCACATCTTATTCTTCGATTAGGTGGTTTTCATCTGCTGATGAATTTTGTAGGAGCTGTCGGAAAAATCATGCTGGGGTCTGGTCTTAAGGAGATTTTTGTAAGTAGCGGAATTGTTCTAGAGGGTACTGCCAATAAAATTCTTTCAGGCAAAGGATACTATCAAGCCATTAATGCCCATATGCGAGCTCATGAAGCACTAACAAAACTTTGGTGGCAAGCTTTCGAAAACTTCTTCTTGGAGAAAGACCTTGATCAGAATAGCTTTATGGTATTGAATGAAAAGATAAGAGAACTGAAGGACAGACTGGGCACTGATGATGGAAATACGTTAGCTGACCTAGTAGCAGAAATACAAGTTTCTGTTAAAGATCTTAGATCTGACATGGATTATTATAACAACTCTAGGTCTCAATACAAGACTCACAAGTTCTGGTTACAGTACCTAGGGATGTTGGAGACACTGCTTTTGTACATTCATGCTGAGCGTGACGGGGTTTGGTCAGAACATTTATCAGCAACTGCAGCCATGACACCAGTGATCACTGCAGCTGATCACCAGAAATATAGTAAAGTACTGGTTACTTATCTTGAAGAAATGAGAAGTCTACCTGAAAATGCACCAGAAATAGAAAAAGAATTCGTAAATGGAAACTTTACAGTGAAAAGATCAAATGGAAGTTTCAATAACATATGGACTGATATGGCATTAGAATGTTCACAAAATTGTGATGCGAAAGGAAGAAGTGGACAGGCAGGGTTAAAAGGAATGACGCTTAGTGAGAAAACTCAAGAGAAATGGTTTGTAACACTGCCATTTTCAGCTGCTGTATCTTCTTCCCTGAAAAATATGCTTAGAACAGAGAAAACAGATATCATGCACCATGACGATAATAAATCATCAATGAAGAAAGAACTCGAACAAAGAGAAGCAATCATTGAGGTCGTGAATACTGAAATGATTAATCCTTTTACATACGAAGACTGTACAGAAATTGTGAACATCTGTAGTGGTTTGAAAGCACCAGATTATATATCAGACGATCTTCTTACACTTGAAGAAAAAGGAAAGAATGCATTGAAAAGCTACCTCTCAACTGATAAATTGGGAAGAGTTAACCTTCACACATTCTTAGATATTGGAGAATCAACAAAGAAAGCGGCAAAACTTAAAAAGTATAAGAATGAACTGACAGACGAGTTACAGATTATGAAACGAGCTCTTGTGGAAAAAGAAAGAGAAACTGCAGACCACGTTCAGTTTAGTAATATTCTTTCCCATGAACTTCGAAGATATCCTCCGTCAATAGCAGAAATGGATAATGAAACAGGAGAATGTTACCTTAGAGGTGGGAATAAGGCGATCTTATTAGAAATTTTAAAGAAACGAAGCGGACTAGAAAATTGGCCATGTAATCTTCCAATCAGAGAAGGAAATATGAAAGAGGCTGTTGTTGTAGACGCTATGGCTGTTATACGGGCATTCAAACCACATGGAGACGAGAACAGTGAATTATTTGCAGAAAGAATTTTGAAAGACACATTTGAGAAATACCCGTATGCAGAGATACACATTGCAGCTGATCGCTATGACGGAATATTTGAGATCCAGGATCCAAATGGGAGAAACATATGCCTGAAGGATTCAAGCGGTTGTAGACACAGGCGAAAGGAAGCTATAAAGGAATTCAAAATTTATAAAGGAATGCAGTTGAAGCATTTCGAAGATATCGTTCATAACAATGCTAGCAAAGCAAACTTACTTGCGTTTCTGTTCGAGACATGGTCGAAATCTATGGACGTATTAGGTGTAGACACAAAACTGTACCTCTCAGGTGGTTTTGAAAACCGCTTACAAATTGCCGTAATTGATTCTGAAGGCGACTGTCAAATATCGTATATGGATCGGTATTTACTGACCAGCACCCATGAAGAAGCAGATACTCGTATATTCTTGCATGCGTTATGTGCAGCACAGAATGGATGTTCCCGAATCGTGATCCGAGCAACAGATACAGATATAGTTGTCATTGCTTTATACCTGTTTGAACGTCTGAGAGACATTGGAGTGAAAGAATTGTTTGTAAAGATGATAGACAAGTGTATACCTGTGCATGAGATCATCAACAGGTGTGACAACCCATCGGTTATTACCATGTTGCCATTTTTTCATGCATTAAGTGGCTGTGATACAACAAGCTACTTCTACGGAAAAGGAAAACGAGCATTTTTTAATGCCACATTAGAGACTGGTCATGTCGAAGATCTTGCATCTATATGTAAACACATAGAAACAGGAGATATCAATGGTTTGGTAGAATTTACATTGGATACAGTCAAAGATATAGTTGTGTCAATGTATGCAAAAGACAGAAGATTCAGTGATCTGAATTCACTTAGAAGCCATTTGTACTATGCAAGTAAGAAACCGCTTGAAAACCTCCCGCCAACAGATGACGCCTTTCGGCAACATGTTCTTCGAGTCTTAAACCAAACCACACTTTGGATACAAGCAGATCAGCCAACACCGTCAATTGTTGACCCATATGTCTTTGGGTGGACATATCAGTCAGGAAAGACAAAGCCTTTGCTTATGTGTGAGAGTCACATTCCTTTAATTCTGGAAAGAGACTATTTTTGTAAATGTAAGAAACGATGTACTAGAAATTGCTCCTGTGCTAAGAAAGAAATCAGGTGTGAAAGTTCATGTTTTTGTCGGGGTTTACCAGCCTATTGTGCACGTGCTCAGTATGAGTACGAAGAATGATAAAACAGTCATAGCTTAGAAAAATATATTGACAGATTGTATTTTGAAATTGTTTTGAATAGCCGTCTCTGACTAAATCATATATTTTTCGTTTGTAAGTGATCATAGCTGAATAGAAATTGAGCAATTATTCAAATTAAGCTTATAAATCAATGAATAAACTTATATGAATAAGTTATAATGTAGCATCATGTGAGTGAGTACGTGACCTTTTAGAACAAAAGGTGTTACCTTCTTTTTTGTGTATTTGCTTATAACAATACCATATAAATTTATCCTTACAAATACAAACATAAAAACTCATTATATGTTCATTTATCGGTTTTATGGGTATAATGTATGAACATTATACACCAAATATACAGCTGTCAGATTAGTCAGTTTGTAAGTACTGTTTCATTGTGAGTTGTTGTCAGTGTTTTCTAGAGTTGCCTGTTAAATTAAGAAAATATGAAAATAATAACTGGTAACATATTTATGCTTGTAGAGTAAATTGCTTGTCCTTTTCTTTATAGTATTCTAAAATGTTTCCCAGAAAGTCACACTAAATACGACTATAAATTTATGTGACTATTTTAGTTTTCGTTAATTATTTGTATGAGTAATTCGTCATTTTTGAAAAAAAGATATTACAATAAAATGTATCAACGTGTATTTATGGTAACGTAATTCATATTTTGTTTTAACATACAAACACTCTTGATACATTATTAACTTCGTTACAACGAAGTATTTAAAATGTTTATGTAACATGTATAATTGCTGTGTTGTATCAAAAGAACAGAATTAATGAATTCATAACATGTTTATCTAACCGAATTTTATCACGTAACATTTTTTATGTTACGTAGATTACTACATGTAGTCTGAGATGAAGTGTGAAGTATGGCCTGTTAGGATCAACACTACTGATTAGTATATTCTTATTTCTAGATAACTATTAATGAAATCATTCAAACTACAAGTGTAAGCATATTTTCATTTCTATAGTGTTAAGTATTGTTGATGATTTTATATAGGGTAACGTATTTTTGACATTTGTCATGAAAAAATGCTGAATGTGTACAATTTTACGACAGTGGTTGACTTATACCAGTTGTAGTCACAGCTTCAAATATCATTTGAGTACTTTTTATGTTTTTATTGTGTCCAAACCTATTTTGCAATGATTGAAAACTTAAAATAATTCCAATCTACTCCAAATTTATGCATTGTAACGTAAATTTCTTGCTTTGAGTTTGACAAATAAGTCAGATTATGAATTTAGCAATGCTTTTCTGAAGTGAACTCTTACATTCAAATGAAAATTTTAAGAATTTGATGCTAAAAATGATTGTATTATATAAAATAAAGTGATTTACCCTCAAAATGAGTTTTTGTTAATTTTTGGCGGCCATCTTGGATTTCCGCCATTTTGAAGACTTTCGCCGGCCTAAAAATTTCTACATACACTTGTTTCTTTACAAGCAGACACTACTCTTTCAAAAAATACCGTCAAACCTTGGGGAGGAAACCAAGTAGGGTAAAGTGAAATTTTGGGTCGTGGGTCCCGGACTATTAGTATACAAAATGTGAAACAAGCAGAAAATTATAGACTTTAAATTGAGATGGATTCCTTAAACTTCATTGTTATTTGCATATCCCATTAGATAAAAGCTAAGTTTGGCTTCTAAAGCTGCATTTTACCATTCAAATTAAACTTCATTATCATGAAATAAGTCTAGTATTGTAAAGAATGCATAAAACTTATAATAATAATTGGACAATTTGTCTGGCAATTCATTTCGACTGTCAAAATAAAATCAATCATATCATTTCTTAAATGACATCAACATAAAAATGACAGCTTATTTGCTTTAGAAGAATTTGCAAAACCGTTGCAACAAGAGAGCCACGATGACACTATGTCGCTCATGGGGCCAATTTGATCCAAAAGGGTATTATTTGAACAATCTTGGTACAGGACCACTACACAATGCAACTAACAAAATATCTGAGGTATTGACCTTGTTGTGTGAAACCAGAAGATTTTCCTATATATCTGAAAATCAATTGAGCAGCAGGAAGGGGTCGAGTTTGACCGGCGGCCATGACTTGATCAATCTTGGTAGAGGATAATTATGCAATGTTATCTGTCAAATATCTAAGCTCTAGGTATTGTGGTTTGAGAGAAGAATATTATATAATTTTGACTTTGGTGTCATGAAATGAACAATACTGGTAATTCTCCAAACGGCAATCTTTATTCTTTTGACCTAAAAGTTTTGGACAAGAATATATGTTTTTTCGGACGGAATTAATTTTCACCTCGGGTTTATGATTTAAACAATTTTCTTAGAGGACCACTACACAATGCTACATCCAGATATCTGAGCATTGGGCCTTGTCATTCAGAAAAGATTTTAAAAGTTTTCTTATAGAAATATATGTAAAATCAACAGACTCTGTAGGTGGCGTCAGTTTGTGACAGTTATTCTTTCGTAACAACTCGAAGTGTGTGAATAAGATCTGTCGCCAAGGTAATCGTATTTAAATCTTTTGCGTCTTAGATTTTAATATTTATCCAATTTCTTGTAATAAGCCAAGAAATTCAAATTTATAAAATTTATATAAATTCTTACTCGCTCGGGTTAACACTCGTACACTTAAGAATAAATTCACCGATTTGAAAACAGTGAAATGTAACAAGTCATATTATTTCCAAACACATTTATCGCATCAATAACATGCATATATGAATATAAATATACAATTAAATTTATATTGATTCTATCGACGCACTGCGTAAATGTCATTCAAGAGAACATAGTCCAATGTTACCATTTATTATTACGATAGATAAATTTGCATTCCCATCTGAGAATTTTATGTGATAAAAAGTAATGAATATTTATTGTAAAAACGAGAAATAAAAAGACATAACCGACATATCGCGACCTTGAAGTACTGTCCTTACTTAGCATTCATACATCAAATTCAATAGTGTACAAATTAACAGTAGAGATAATGTTGAATACGTACATGTCGGAAACAAAATGCGACATAAACTTAAAAGATGTTACTTCCCAAGCCAAGGTACTGATATATATATATATCAAATAGTGCAAATGTTATTGAATAAGTATTTGCCTGCGCCTTGTTTCTGCAACAAACAGTATAAAGCGTTATAGATGTTGTACCAGACAATTCACACTGACATCGAAAACAGAGATGGAAGTCAGTCATCGAAAACATATTTTTTGTTTAAAACATAAGGCAGGTTCCTAGGAAGAATGTGAGTAAAGTATCGCCAACAAAAGATTGTTAGATTAACTGTCAGCATAATAACAATAACTGAAATATGTTTGGAACAGACGTTAACATCGAGACAAAAGAAAATGTCTACTGGCATACATGTATGTGACAAAAACGTTACCTAATGGAAAATACAGAAGAAAACAGACGTTTGGGGGTTGTGAAGTCATATAAGCATCAAATTTGTTATTAAATTTGTCTTTTCGGGAGATGTACAGGGACAGGAAGAAATTTCTAGACAAAATGAATAATTATCCCAATGGTTTGTTTATTTTTCAAAATGTAATCGTTATGTATTTTATTCAGGCCAACAATTTAGAAAATATTTTTTTTTTTCAGTATTACATATCAAGAATAACACAATAAAGAGCTTGCTCAATTTCTTTTTAAAGAGAGAAGCAGATACAAGGGAGTCCAAGTAGTCAAGTTTTTAACTTTTATCTTTTAGTTAAATAGTGCTTTTTAACCAGACGTAAACTTTTAAGCTGAAACACTTGAGACAAAGATTGACACATTTCTAGCAGGAGAAGTTGCAAAAAAAGTTAACGTTGTTAGTTTCCTAAAAAATCAATTTCAACGGCGGAGATGAAAACAAAGCGTTCTGAAATTTGAATTAATCCAGCAAACCTCACAACATTGTTTTCTTCAAAACATCACCAATAAGAAACCGAAAACGAGAACAGTATCTATACATGTCCGTTTTCAGCAAAAAGATGTTTAACTAGATTTAGAGTAATAAGCCGATTTTTTTTTACAAATTTACATGACCCCTGACTTGATCTGACTACACCTTATTGTAGACAAAGAAGAAAAAAATTAGAACTTAAGGTGAGTTGTTCTTTTAACAAATGTTATTGTCCTGATCACATACTGATGGCAATGTTATAACTTAATAAGAAATCTTGTGAGAAAATCTCACCTGAAAAACATGCCTGATGTTTCGTCAATATAATAGGGTTATTAGTATAGTAACGTGATCCAGGATGCCGGATTTGCTCGAGTCGTGCGTCGGATCATACGAGTGCGTAGCACGAGTATGATCCGACCTCGACGAGAGCCAATCCGGCTTATGGATCACATTACTATACTAATAACCCTTTTATTATATACCTTTTGACACTTGTCTGTGCGAATAAACTAAATTAAAATGACATTTTAAGCTTAAACTGAAGGAAAACTCTTTTAAGCGCGAAATATACGTAGTACGCGACGTCATTTTATTGACGTCATCGTATAAACAAGTGGTAACGACCCAGTCAAAAGCGACGTTATTAACGGCATATGTATTGTAGGGCCAATTGAATGCACTCTTACAAATAATGCCGCACTGTCCGTATTGCACGTACATACAATACGGATTTTTTTTCTGTCAGGCGTTATTTGATGGTTGAATAAAGGCTGTATTTTTGACAGAATATTTATAGGTATATAATAAAAAAACTATATTCACTGAATGGTTGTAGTCTTTTAATTTAAGCTTTCGGGATGTTTGATGCTTTTCAAGGATTTAAGCAATAATTTTATCAAGCTTAAAATCGAAAATATCTTCAGGGGGTGTTTTCACCGAGAAATCGTACATATGGGGCCTTAATGGGGTACTTAAAGCTCATGAAAAATAGACATTACGGCAGAAAATGTCGGCGGCTTGCATTTATCGCCGATATCTAGCTCATGTCATGTTTAACACAAAGTGATTTTAAAAGCATAATAAAAATTAATTATTTCTAATGGGTTTTAAGAATGAATTGTCTTAGAGAAATGATATTAATTTGCAGTTTGGTAAGTAGATCTATATACCTACAGGTATCCGATAGTTGCCTGAAGTAACCGTTTTTCTATTAACTCAAACTGATGCAACTTGTTTTGCTAAATACCCTGCATAGTTCTCCAGTCGGAGCTTATTTCAGATTAGAACTGCTGTTCGATTTCGTAAACAATGTGTTTTTGGCCTGGGGACTGAAAGTCCCCTAGGCCTAAGTTAGCATACCACATTTCAAACACTGCAGACAATTTAACTGTGCTATGTGCGAATAACAACTGTAAACATGCGCTTTGGGAAAGTAGTGCAAGACAGACCAGATCAATCTTCTGTTTGAATGTCGCATACGATAAGAACATATTACAAATAAAAACAGTACATACAACTTCAAACGATTGCAGAAAGGTCTATAGCTTACGGGCTGCATTACACAATTGTTTCTGTTTTAGAAATTACTGCGCTGTTAGCTGATTACGGAAGATAATCATATGCATATCACGGAAAAGTACGGATATTTACGGAAATTTACGGAAACGTACGGAATTCGATATAAGAGTTTGTAGTTTGATTTTCAAATTTCTGATGTTATTTCATTGACAACTTTCTTATTTACGAACGATTACATAGATATTTACCTAAAAATAAATTTCTTAAAAAAAAGAAAGATACAATTTACGTACATTCCCGAGAAGGAACTAACGTGATCAAAATCACCCGCCATTTATCGAGGACGCTGCATGTCAAGGCCCGGTGAACGGTTTCACCGATTACAACTACAAGGTAACCAAGAATCATTTTTGGTTTTCCCTGTTATACACATTGTACAGTACTGTATTTATATCTCATTGTTGGTATTGCTTTGTTTATTTCTGTTTCAAGGTCTTGTCCTTGGTACACAATAATTTTCGATCCACATCATCAGATATCGCTTGAAGTTGAACAAAGCGCAGATTGAATTATTTTTATTGTTCTCTCAAACAATTGATATTGTTGACCATGTGATTATTTTTCATTTAACGTACATTTTATAATAAAACAAACTTCCCTGCCACCGATATATTTGTGAATCATTCATTCTGTGTCATACACTAAATTTCGCCCTATGCACATTTTGACCCGCGCTTAAGGTAAGGTTCAGCGTAAATCACGAAGGTCAGAAGTTGTTTTAAGGGGAGTTAATCTATATCCCCCAGGCCTTCAGCGCTCACAGCGCTTTAATTAAACATGGTTCATTCCATTTATTTTATGTATTATGGAGTGAATCATTGTTATATATAAAGATCAACATAGTGAGTATATCAATACGGTATACGACAATACATCGACAGACAACTCGTCGACACGACAAATCACCGACACGACAATAGATCGACACGACAACTCACCGAAAGACAACTCATCGAAATGTCGCGTCGGTCTATTGTCGCACTGCGGTAATTTGAATGGTTATGTTGAATCACAAAGATCGAATCAGACATCGTCGCCAACGTTTCAAAAAGTATTTAGTCATTTTTTTTGTAAGAACTTAAAATTTTCATCATCATATCAATATATGTATCACTACTTCACAACCAAAGACGTTCTGGTACAGTGGTAAAGGTGCTGGCTTCTTACGCTTGTATATCGCAGTTCAATCTCCGGACTGATCAGTATTTAATGTTTCAGTTTTTGTTTTTATAATTTATGTTTTCTTGAAACAATAGTTACACTTACAAAATATGTATTATATCTTTGTTACAAATATTTCATAACATTTTATTTTATTCGTGTTTATAGTCTCTTTATGTACAACACATGACGTCGATACAAAACACGGCAAAATATACGTCATTTCAGTTACATTTCTGGTTTATCTTAACTTGTTGGTGGTTTCTTCGTTAAAGCAATAGAATGAATTCAAGCTAGAAATGCCAGTATTCGCGTGACATTCTTTGATCTGAAGATCTTCCGTTTTAAAAGTTAGGTTAGATGTGATGTATCGCCCACTTTTCTTATAAAAAGAGGAGATGGCAATTTAAGTGGTTGTATGTTGTCATCGATACCCAATTGACGCCCACACTTCTTTTGCTGATGAAATATGACTAAATGAATAGGAATTGACTTCAGCAAGAAAAAGGTGATGATTTTTTTCCTCTTTTCATTCCACTTCTCTTTCTGGCCACGTCTATTCTACAGTCAATCTTAAGAACGAGAAAATTACCAAAGTCCATAATTGATTGTGATTAGATGCCGTAAATTGCATAAAAATATATATAGTCGTACTAGAGCTCGAACCAGCAACTTTAAGTAAAACATACAATGTTATACGCTCAAATATCTCGGTTTTAACCATGCGGCCAGTATTGCACGATTCTCTCTTACCAGAACTACTGGTATACATTAAAATTGATTGACCTGACTTACCTGGGCACTGGAGCATACAAAATTACGTGTGACCTAGATATCGAACTGTACCGACATTTTTCTGTATGTTTGTTTGTTTTATTATAGCCTATGATTTCCCTGCATTGAGCCTCCCTTTAAGGGGAAACACACATTATACAATCAGTACAAATTACTTCCCTTGAATTGAAGAGTTAAATCTTCCCGACATGCTGTAGTATACGGAAGAAGTATACAGTTCGAATTTGTTGTCTATACCTTATCGCTTGTTGAAAAGTGTTTCAGCATGATTTTCTGACGTTTTCGGGAAAAATTTAAGAACTATTTTCGAGCGGAAACCAAATTTGATAGCTGTCACATGACTCCCCATGTGACTTTGTTGACAACATAGGTCAAGGGTGCGAGTACGCTGTAATTAAAAGACAATATTTTAGTAAATATTTAATAATTTTACTCTTGATTTCTGTCAGTTAGCTTCATAATAAATTGTCCGATATATTTTGATCAAGACTGCCCTCATACAGGCTAATTGTATAGGCCTGTGACGAGAAAGCTAAAAAGCCACCGACATTTCCTTGCGAACCGGCTTTTCCTTGCTTGTCAATATCTCAAATATCTAAGATATGAGTCTGTTTTTTATTTTAGTACATCTGGGTCCTACTATATTATTAGGACACAGATTACATTAAACCAACAAGGTAGTGTTAATATACAGGTCTGTCAGTTTAAGCTATAATCTCAAGTAATCTTCCACTCAAAAATGAAGAATTCGTAATCGAAAGCTTTCTCAATTATACGAGGGTATATAATTCAAAATTTCCCGAAGGATGCAGATTTCACTCTTTTTACGGTATCATCGGTTTGTTGGTATATCACCGAGCTTTCTAACTACTCTCATTTTTTAATATTCTTGCGCGTGCGATGGAGAACCGGAAGCAGTCATGTTTGCTAGTGAAATACCTGTCAAACAGACATGGAGTTTTTCTGTCTCCTTGCCTGGATGAATCAAGTTGAAACCTCTGGGCGTTTGGTTTTGAATGATCAGATGATACAGGGACAAATCAAGCATTTATGTGAACGTTTTAATTTGTTGTTTTAACATATGGAGAAAACTCGTTTTCAAGGTAGCACTCTCGGTAATATATCCACAAGAAGTAGTCGTACATCTTAGATTTAATTTACTTTATTCTAATGTTTCAGCAATTTCATGACAGACATAAATGCATATGAACATTACGAGTTCTGCTTTTACGGGTACTATTCACAACCCAATACAGATGCATAAATTTAATTTACAATCTCGATTATGCTTTCATTTCATTAACAAAAGACGATGTTCAGCAACGTATCCGTTGACATTTATCCCAAATCCTCATTAACTGCCAATATTCGATACAAAGTATCCAGCATTATTTATGGATCTTCACATTTAGAAGACAATTAGTTCACAATTACGGCTTACAGTTATGGATTTAACATTAAGGTTTAATCATTTGATTGAAATTTCGTATACAATCAAATCATTAGACGCTTTATGTTCATGTACATAAAAACCCTATTCTACTGTTTTATATTGTCTTTTACTCTTTATCAGTATATTCTCCTTCCCCCGGGTTTGAACGTTCTATCGTTGTTCTGTCCTACTTTTTCCTGTTTCAAAGTCGCTGACGATCTTTCTTGCATTTTACTTTGTCCATTGTACTCTAGATTTGCCCTCCGCCCACATATTTATTTGACAGAACAACCAATTTCAAATAATCTATTTTTTTTGTCTCTTTTTTAGATTTTTTCTCTTTATTTTCGACTATTGCCACTTAAGTATATGAACTGTGGTGCTTCATTTCTAATTTTGTTCTCCAAATTTTCTGTAACGTCGACAAATGTATTGCTGTACGTTAGACAAATGGGAAGATAAGCTGCTTAATAAGGCAATATGTTATGCCATTTGTCTTACGTATCAAAGACCATAACTTGTCTTTTTTCTTGGTACATTTATTGAGAGGATGGTCACTGAATCTGAAATATTAAGCTAAAATTAAACAGGTTAAATGTGATGTAAAACCTTCACTTATAGCTGTTTTATGGTTTGTGGTTGATTGCGATTTATTACATTGTATATAGGATCGCTATTTTGGTATTTGTTGGGCTTAAAGACAATTTAAAACTCCTTTATAATTAACCCCCCACCCACAAGCCGCATTATTTCAAATCCGTTAATTGTTTTTTACCCCTCATGTAGACTTGAAATTTAGTCCAATAATTAAACAATTAATGTTATTGATATGTAGAGATGATTAGTTAAATTTATTGTTTATTTCGTGTTATTTGTTTATTGAATAATTAGACTTCAGTCATTGAAAAACTATGAAAATGTTTTTGTTTATCACAAAAAAGTATTTGCTTCAACAACATTGTTCATGCGTATTGACCAAGGTCTGATACCTTGAACACATTATATTTGCAGAAAACTAATTCGAACTTTAGAAAATTTTGTGACAGTTGAAAATGTTTATCAAAATTAAAAGTTTTTTGAAAGAAAATATAAAAATGAAATGATGATTGTTTAATGTTTTATTCTAACATTCATTTGTAAAACAAAAACATAAAATATGTTTTTCATTTTTTTCTTTTTTTAACAAAGTAAAGTATACTTGTGAATAATGAATATAAAATAATAGTGAATGAATAATTCGTTCGTGGAAGAGAAATACTGTACAATTTTCTCAGACTGTATCAAAAGTAACTTTTTTGAGTAATTTATGTACCAACCACCATAAATAATTGTAAAATATGCTGAGATTCTATTAAAAAGCATAAGTAAAATATTGATTTATTCATTTTTACATAGATCTATTTTACAAATAAAAATGTATTTACTGTTTAAATTGCGTACACTCCAGTCTGTCATTGGCTAAGACACAAATTGTGAATACACAGGTCTGTCTGGTCCACTGTGGCCACATATCTCACTTTTCTTTTCAGTTGTCTTTAACAGGCATTTTCAATTGATTTTAGTTCTTCCTTAAAATGCATTCTTTGTCTTATTTTACGTACATTTGGCCTATTTAAACTAATTTGATAATCGGGTACATGTAGTTGAACGCTTTGCTCCTTTGATTTCTCTAATGAATCGAAAGGTAAAGACATGAATATTTCACTAAATGATAGACTAGACAAACAGATACTGTAATTTAACGGTGATATTAATTCAATGGTGATAAGATATATGACTGAAAGTAATTTGCGCCTAAAATTTACCAAATTAAACTTGTATGCAAACCTTTAACCAGTCAAACCCATGAATGGTTACTGAGATATGTACTTGATAGTACATTGCATGCAAAACTTAAAAAAACCAAAGTTTCTCAGTCAAAAAAGTGTAATAATTTGAGTTAAATTCATACAAGAATTATCTAAATTGAGTACCTTGCATTCAAAGCTTTAACTAAAGCTGAAACGCCGACACCGACGCCGACGCCGACGCCGACGCCGACACCGACACCGACGCCAACATCAACGTAGACGCAAAAGTACCTGTTAAAGCCTTCCTTATTCCTTGCCTCTTATTTTGAATTTTCTGCCCAAACAAATTTTCTATCAAGAAATCATTCCTTAGTTACTTTCCCATGACAATAAATTAAGAAATGTTTGTAAAAAAGTGTACCTGAGGGCACTTATTTATGTGGCTTTCGTAGGAGAAATAAACCACAAATTTTACATCGATTCCTAAAGGACAACAGTTTTACAAGTTGTTTAGACTTACACGATTTAAAGTTGCACTAAAATTGCAATTTTCTGCAAATAATGTACTTGTGTTATCACAAATACAAATGCATTAACAATCTTGTAATTCGACAAACGACTACAAGTTAAAAAAACATGAATGTTCGTACACATTTATTTGTTATTGATGAACACTTAATTCTTTAGCTATGGTTCATCTCCATTATATTTAGTGATTTAGAGTATCCATAATAACTGTAATTGGATAGTAATAATAATAATATACTATGATAGGATAATACATGTAAGATACAAATAATAGAATACAAATAATAGAATACTAATAATAGAATACTAATAAAAGGATACTAATAAAAGGACAGGCAACTATTAATGATAATAATAATAATTCCAATATTAATGATATCGCTGATATTAATGAAGCTATCTTCACAATTAGTGGCATTTTGTCTTGAAAAAGTGGTGTAATGTTTTGTGTCTAAGAAATCTTTGATTTAATTATGCCGGTTCTTTCCTAAATAGATCTTTAGGAAACCCATTATCTCTCCATTTCATAATTTGTCTTAAAAGCAGCCCAATTTTGTCTCTACTACTTGTATGACAACAATAACGTTACTGTTAGATAGTTAACTTTCGTTAAATTTCCGTAAGTTATTCGCCGGGTGGATCGCTTCAGAAGTTTAAAGATTTCTTCGAAAAAAAAACCCCGTCGGAAGTTACTTTTTTCGTAAAAAGGTGAATTTACAAATTATAAACCCATGATATTGCATTTAAAAAAATCCACAAAATGCACGCTGATGAATAATTACATGCACGAAACTAAAGTATATTTCATTTTGTATGACTTTGTCATATTCAAATTCTATAACTGAAAGCGTAAGTAACACGTAATTTCATTTCTCTATTACACTCGGAAAAACATTGTCATCAACATTTGATAATGCAAACGACATTTTACATAATATTTTACCTAAACATTGGTTAAATTAGTAATGTAAATATGTTTGTTGTTTTCAACTGGCCGACCTACCATATGACCCTTTACAATTCTGTATGCCAATGTTCATTACCATATACGTATCTCTAAAAAATAACCCGTTCTAAAAAACTTCCTTTCAATCTAAACAATGTACAATTGCGAAGCATTCCTTCCATACATTAATCCAATTTTTAGTTTTTATTACGCATTACTTGCTCCTGTCGTGTCTCCCTGTCCAAAAATTCACACATTGTTCAATATGTTCTCTGCTGGGGCAAAAGTGATTATTACCCTTTAACGGTCATGTACAAAAAGTAAATCACCGTAATAACGACAGGAACGGAGAGGAAATAATATATCAGGAGAGCCGATTGATTAAAGCGCTTAAACTCCGCAAATCCTGTATGGTACCAGACAATACACACAGCGAAGACACAGAAAAAGTCAGTTATCGAGGAAATATTTTTGTTTGAGACATATTGCAAGCTCCTAGAGCTCGAAAAATAAAAGTAATATTTATTACTAGTCTACGTTCTAGCGCAAAAGATAACACACGTCTTTTATAGATAAAAGGCAATTAGGTAAGTTATATACAACCCGTAACGTACTGTCTGGACAAATCATGCAGAACAAAGTAGACACCATTGCCAAGCATGCGAGGTCATGTGGGTAAGTGCAATGAATAGCAGTACATTATAACTTATAGATGCTAAATTGATTATAATAGGTTGTTTATACAGCAAGGAAAAGCCGGTTGATTTCATTTATTTTAAAAATACATGAGATAGAATAAAAACGTTGCCTTTTTGCAAGTCTTGGCCTTAGCCAACGTCAGAGGAAATATATTGTTTCCGCATGTTCTTAAATATGGGGTCTTAAAGGGGTATTTAAATCTCATGAAAAATAGGCATTTCAGCAGGAAATCGCGGCGGCTTGCACAACCATTGTGTCGCCGGAATTTAGCTAATGTCGTGTTAAACAAAAAACATACTTCAAAGCATTAAAAAAAGTTTTTCTAAAATAAATTGTCTTTGCGAAAGTATAATAATCTACCTACATGCACCACTGTTGTTGTAAGTAACCTTTTTTCCACTTATTCAAATGGATGCAACTTGTTTTGCTGATTACCTTCCATAGCTCTCCAACCGGAGCTAACTTGTGTTGTATGATCACTGTCCTCCAGCCGACATAAAACGCGCACATTTTTCTATCTTGAAAGCTTCGTAATAACAACTTATGATCTCAAATGATCAACTGGTAAAATTTACAGCCAAAACCTGTTATGCAATTTTAAATGAAAGGTCTAATATATTGTATAAATAGACATGTTTTGTGTTAATCTATATTGAACACTTGTAGATTCATAAAACATGTTCTAGTTAAAGTCAAATAATGTTAAATAACTGTGATACTTTGTATATGATTTTATATGCAATGTGATATTATCATGTGATGTACAATGATGAGACTGAAATAAACAATAAATATATGTTGAGTATTTGTCTAAATTTTTACGTCTTTCAATGGGACTATCCTTTGGTAACAAAAATCACTTGAAATTTTTGTGATTATAAGCTTGCTTTCCTTTGCTTGCCAGTAGTGCTAATGAAACTAAAACTCTGCAAACGACGTTGACGTGACATACAGTGTACCTTACTTTCTTTGACTTGATTTCAAGAACATGATAATTCACCAGAAGACTAAATGGACTTATGTTTACCGTAAAAAAACTACCCTTTTTATTAAAATCAAAATGTCGTCAATGTATTGTTTTAATAGGGAGAAAGGAAATCTAATCCTAATGTGAAGTGCTTTCACGACATTTTGGTGTCAGAAAATGCTTTGCATAAACAATGAATGCAGCTTGATGTTAATTGAACGTGAATCAGCGAGACATGAATGTTGAAGGTATTCTGGTGCTAATATACAAAGTCTTAATCTTTAAACCATTATGTTCTTTCTAGACTTGGTAATATTGAAGCTGCACAATGAATAGTGTTAAAAGGCACCCGTAAAACTGCGTAGGAATTTAGTCATGCAGTGTTAACCGGATTTTATTGACAGGAGCTGCATCTGGGGCTAACGGACGAATTTTAAAATTGCAAGCCATTAAGATATGCCTAGACTTGAAATGTTAATAATGTATCTTCACGCGTAATTACGATTCGTGAAAAACTTGATAATCGTTCTTCGAAAGAATAGACAGACAAAGTGAATTGTCACTTTCTTCCAAATTTCTACTTTTTTTTTTGGGGGGGTGGTTTTTTTTTGGTGGGTTTTTAGTGCTCCTTCTTTTCTTAACTATTGGAGAAGAAAGTCAAATTGTTCTTGAAAACGAAAACATTTTTATTCTAATTACATAGGTGTGTATTAATAGCAAGAACATCTGTATTTGTCCTTTCCTCAGCCGAAAGATGTTTAAAGAAATTAAGAATTCGATGCCGCTTTCAAACTAAAGCTGTCAGTAGGATCGCGTGCTCGGCTTTTTTCAGTGCTTGCCATAAAACAAAGATCTGTAAAACAAGGGTCAAAAGTAGCAAGATTTTAAGTCGAGAGTTATCAAACTTAATTGTTTGATATCCCTGAATACTACAGTAAAGCTTTATATAAATACTTCAAGTGCCTAATGATATACGTGCATGACAGAGTGTCAGTTGCACACATTGCTTTAAGTATAAATCAAAAACCATTTTCACAGAGTTATCTTCTCTTGCTTACAGATAGGTGTCATAATTATGATGGTACATAAGTGCTCCAACTTTCAAAGTAATACCTGAAATGGTTAAGTCAGCAAGTCTGCTAGATTGAAAAATTTAAGGGATCATAGTGGTAAACAAGTATTCCAACTTTCAAAGTAATATCTCAAACAGTTCAGTCAACATGTGGACTGGTAAGAAAAACGTAACCGAGATTCCTTAAAAGTCGATAAAAGGCCTTAACTTAAAAAAAATCGTTGCCAGAGTTATCTTCTCTTGTCTACAGGCAAAACAAGTATTTCAAGTTTCACAGCAAGGGTTAAGTCAATAAGTGGATTCGACCAATATTCAATTTATTTTCTATGTCAAAAAAGAGGGGCATAATTCTGACAAAAACCTTGACAGAGTCATGATCTTTTGTCTGTTGATGGTGGTTATGATGGTTAACATGACTTATTGTAAGTTTCAAAGCAATACCTCTAATGGTTTTGAAATAAAGTGGGGTTGTACATATGAACAAAGCTCAGTGCAACAAGTCTAAGCCGAAAAAGGGCCATAATTCAGACAATAATCTTGACAGAGTTATGTACTCTTGTCTGCTGATTGAGTATGATGGTAAACAAGTATGGTGAGTTTCATAGCAATACCTTTAATGGTTTTGAAGTAAAGTCAAGTGGTACGAAAAACTTAACCAAGGTGTGACACCAACGCAGACGCAGACACAGGGACCAGTAGGATAGCTCCCCTTGTCGAGCTAAAATGGACGATTTTTTTAAACAGTGACTCTAACTGTATTCTAGATAAAATAAACGGAGACAGGGATGAGAAGCTACGCAACGGTCGGATATTATTTATTTGAAGCATTTATCGAGATTGTCTACGAATTGTATGTTTTTCTCTTACTTGCCTGTCACCCATTTGTCCTTGATGCGCTAACTCGAGGATAGGCTGTCTGCACCGCCTAGCAATAATATAGAATTAAAATGCTTCGGGAAGCAATTCCCTGATAAACCCGCTAATGTGATCTTACTGCACGCCATTGTAGACAACAAGCGGACAAATCAACTTCGAAATCTTTATGCATTGCTCTTAGAACAAATTGTTATTTGTTTTATTTTCTTACGTACACATATTTTATTAAGGGCTATTTGGAGTGGAACAAACCTTGTGATAGGATGTCACACATGTTTCAATTTACAGGAATCATTTTGATAATTACGAGATAGTTTTAATCTTTCCAGAGTATGGGATATTATAAGTTTGCGGAGCAGAACATTACTGTTACAGCAAAACAAACTGCATATACATATAAGAGAAACGTTTTGCTCTCTTTTGTTTTGCTGCCTTGCACTCTTCTTTCTAGAAAATTTATAGAGCACTTCAGACAAATTTGATTATTTATCTACTTTATATGCCTGTGCTAAAGATTCTATTCCCAAATAACTTATATTACCAGTTCCAAAGTTATTAAAATGAGGGTTGTGCTGAAACACTGCTCGAAATTTAGATAGGAAACCCGTTTCCTCTAAGGTACTATGCGTGATATTTCCGAACATATATTTTACAATACAACTGAAAAGATGTGGTATTTCAGATAATTTACAGAGCTGTTCACTCTGGGGATGATCAGTGTTTTTCCTTGATTTAAGCAAGCGTTTGATCAAATTCTGAATCGAAACTGTTTACTTTGATCATCGGATGTTAAATCATCCAACGAATGTTTCGTACAGAAATTATAATGTTTTCGCTCTTTTTAGATTTCACAGCTGTCTTGACATTTCAGGATCTACAACTGTAATCTTTCTTTAAATATATGTGACAACGAAGTCATATCTGTTCACCTTAAATAACGTCACAGGTCTGTTTCAAGTGTTTCAAGTCAAAACACTTTCTAAACAGTACAGTGTAAACAAACAACGACTTTGCAATGCTGTGTAAAATTTGACATACTATTAACTTCTGGTTCTTTCCTGTTACGGGTTGATCGATTCCAAATATTGTCCTCATCTTTAAGAGTGAACACAGATGTTTCGTCATTAGTATAAGTACAAAAACAAAGAGAGTATTCAAATTCATTCTGTCAAGCAAGAAAATGGTTTTGCAATTGTAATTAAGATGATGAGATATTAATTTCTAGGACATATACATATAAATGAGGTGATAATACGTTCACAGGCAATATTGGAAACATAATTTTCTACTAGAACTTTTGTAAAATGTATATTAAATCACCATACTATGTCCGATGAAACAAAACAAGTTGATGACATATTTGGGAAACTATTTTATCAGTTGGAATATGTGTGATCGAAAGTGTAATGTACAACTAACTTACTAGCCTTTACTGAAAAAGTAAATGTAATCGTGAAGGTCGATACAGATCGCTAAATAAAGTTTAAACTAACATATATGAATTTTCTCAGGAGGCCATTAAAATTAAAAGGTTTATCATCGGCTCTCTTCCCCGTTGAAAAAAAACTTGTTATACACATGAATCTGCTCTAGTCATTAATGTCAAAGTTTAAGATGTTACTTTCAGAACCGAAAATACCTGATAGTTCACTTGAAGTATTGTCATTCAACAGAGCTAAGATGATAGGGATGACGATTAAATCAGACTTAAGGAATATTCAATCAAATACCAGTGGCAGCTTACATAAAGGTCGTATATCAGAGATAACAAGAAATTGAATCCGATGATTTATCAAATTGTTGTTAGCGCCATGGTTAGATTTGAGGCCATTAGTGGAAATAGCAAAACAATATCCATGGAATGCTGTGACATTCAAAGTCTCCTGATGCTTATATAATTGAAAATTGTTGTTTGTTATACAAGACCCTACGCAGAAAACGTTCTCCAAGAAAGAAAGAAATAAAACTACATACGTAAATGTATTTTGGATCAACATTCTAAAATAACAATGTAGTTAGATTTTTGTTTGCTTTTTGCTTTTGTGACGTTAATTACGTTTCCAATCTGTGACCGTCAAGGTGGCATTGTCGTTTGTTATAACAATATGAGTTGATTCTGTCTCTCAACTATCTTAAATATACCGCATTTATATTATGATATTCTTTTCAGAACATTACACCGTTAGGGCACCAATGATGCACAAATCCTTCTTCTTATACTTCTTCCATCTAAATAAAAACAGATTATTGATTATCAATTAAATGGTTTTTCAGTGGGAAGTGGGTATCAGTTTGAAGATTTCAACAAAGATGCAGACAACACCATTTTATAACTTATCATCATGCTTTCAATAACTTTCTAAATGGGAGTTTGAAATTCCAGACTAATTAAAATCTACAGCCTCATTAAGGATCATTATGCCTTTTCACTCAAACTCTGTTTCTACAAAAGATGTCATTTAGCCCTTATTATCCATCACAACGAGTCATTAACAACCTCCCATATTTATAACTAGCAATATTGTTGGATCATTACATTCACGTTTGAACATTTGGATGAACATCTGTACATTATTGAATAACAAGAAGCCATATTATGTGAATTTAAATTTTAAAAATCTCTAGAATAATTGCAAAAAAGACGTGCTCTTCATGCTAGATCTCTTTTATTTTGAATAATGCTGAAATTCTGTTCGTTTGGCATAGACAGTTATTGTTTGTATAAGTTTAAGTAGACTTAAGAACTAAATAGTGGTGAAAATATATCCATGTAAAAAAGTAAAACAATTACCAAAGAATTGAATATACATAAATATTGTGTAAAATTCAGTCATTAATTATGTTCCTATTCATCAAGAGGGAAACATATTGTTATTCTCTTTTCCGTCTGTCGAGCCGTCTGTATGTCCGTCTGTGCATTTTATCTTGTCCACTCTTCTTGTTGGATTTTCCTCATGGGAAGCATCAGTATAAGGTCTAATTGTGCATACTATAATTCGGGGACATAAGCTTAAAGGTCAGGGTAACATGGGCCTTTAATTGAAACTCTTGTAGGCTTTGCATCTCTTTAACCCCTTGTTGGATTTTTTTTCAAACTTAGTGAGTAGTTTCAGGATTAAGAGTGGTTGTGTATATTACAAGATGGGGTCATAATTATAATCACAGGTCTAGGGGCGTGAAATGTGAAAATACGTGTTGGCTCTTCATCTCAAGGATTTAAATCAAACTTGCTAGGAAGCACCAGTATTGTTACGCATGCTTTAATTTGGGGTCCTGTGATTCAATGTCAAGGTCACAGGGCATGACGCTTGAAACAAATCTTCTCCGCTCTTCATCTACCGAAATACTTGAGGGTAGGCCAATGTCATATGGGTCTGAAACGTGAAATATCTTGTCTGCTCTCCATTTACAAACCCCCTTTTTATTTCACTTAAACTTAGTAAGAATCATCAGTACGAAGTGTTGTTGTGCATATCGTAATTTTGGGTCATCATATGGTCAAAGGTCAAACTCATTTGAGTTTGAAGATAGATAATCTTGTCTGCTCTTTATCTCCAATACCCCTTATTAGAGATTCTGAGGTATCAGTAGGAAGTAAGATATACCTAGATAATGCGACTTATCATTTTCTGTCGTGTGCTTTCAAATAACAACATCAAGAAGTCACTCCTTTATAACAAGATTGCGTGCTGTAATTTCGGGAAAACCTTAAGAATATATGATAAAGAAAGACTTGTACTCGTTTTCAAGAAACAAACACTGAGGTTAAGACTGAATAGTTTGTTCATTAAGAGCTTTTGATGACATTATCCATTCTTCAATGAAATAGACAGTTTAAGAATAAATGTCAGCACCAAGACTTATCTAAAGTATACTGAATTAAATAGTGATAACTTTCAATGTTTATGGCATGTACGTGATGATTTGTAGATATACTTATCTTCATCAGAGTATCAAATTCATTTGCCAGCAAATGACTTAGCTGATCTGTTCTCATTTAAACGATTTCTACACGTTACAGAAAACCATTAACCACTCTATATCCATTTTAAGAGTTTCCTCGTTAGATGTTTTACAATTCTACGTAAATAGCATAAAGCGGGGACGGGGGAATGGGAGGCTAATAATAGGTATTTGATGGTATTAACTCGAATTATCCAGTCTTTAACTTTACTGAATTCTAAATATCTATCGTAATTTAAAAGTATAAGAGTTTATTTTTTATTTCCTTACATTACTATCATCAATAAAGGCATTCAGATAAAAACTGTTTAATTTTATTTTGAACATATCTTTATATTCATCTATATTTCCAACTTAAAACACTTTTCATTTTTAATAAGATATTGTGTCAATTTGAGTACAAATTTTCAAACTTATCAGAAGAAAAGTCGATTAATGTCCTAACAAAAGCAACAGGCATAGCTACATATAGTGTGTCTACAGTAGACACCATCTACGAATTGCATTGGCTAGATTGTACCAGTTCTAAACTTTAACCTACTAATGAATTTAACTATCAATTCTCATTTAGATCTTCACTTTGATATTTATCATTGCGGTTGTTATGAGCGATTTGCTCATACATAGGATAAAATTCATTAATTTTCCGTCTAGATGATGATGGTGTTGAAGTACCTCTGATGCTTCGAACAATACCACCGTTATTGTAATCCCTATTGACTATTAAGACAAGACTGTGTTTAGGTCGCACAAACTTCACCTGACGGCACCTGTTACTTGACGTGAGACTACCTCCTCGGTTGGTTATGAGACATCGCAAGGCAGCCCTGAACTTTGTTGACACAAAGTTGTATATGATTGGATTAATCGCATGGTTGAAATAGAAGAGAATCCTGGCTGAGTAAATAATGTTGAAGTATGTGTGAATGCCAAGATTATGTACATAGTATGTGTCTGCAAATGTCAGCCATAAACTGATGACTCTATACGGAAGATGGAACACGAAGAACAGTATCACTAAGCACACTATGATGTTAATCACCTGCAGACGGAGACGTTGACGATGATGGCATTTGCATGATTCGCTAAAACCAGAAGTGTTTCCATATTTATTTGATACGTGCAGGACATGACATATTCTGCAATAAAGTATGAGCAAGGTGAGAAGTGGAATGACGTAATAAAATGCGCATAAGACAGACACGTATGCTTTGTGCCAAGACGGTTCCCTAGGCAGCCTGCATACTTTAATTGGCGTTCCGTCAAGATGTATTGAATCTCTGAATGTAGCTATATAAAACCACGGTACGTTAGATGCTCCACAAATCAGCCATATACATGGAATGACCTTGATACATTTATCAAAATTGTCACGTATTCCTTTCAGGGGTTTGCATACAACTCGGTATCTTTCCACACTAATAGCAATCAGGGTCAATACGGATGCATGTACCACAGTGTTTTCCAAAAATGGCACAAATGAACCTGAAATAGATATAGGCATATGAAACAGTTTTGTCAGTAACGTAGTTTTGCAAGATCTGGAATTCAATCAGTAGTAGAGTTCTAGAGATTTTTTCATTTCCTTTTTAGATTATTGTGCAGGGCATGGAACAGGGATATTTAAAGTGTCATGATGGTCATTTATCGCAATAAAACATCAATCTAATGGAATTACGTCAGGGATGGAGTTTAGATGTCATTTCTAGGCTGTTTGGATGTTCATTGCAAAGTTATTAATAAAGACAAATGGAAAGCTTCCAAGTTTTGTGGTAACAGCTTCTAAATATATGGTACATGTATATACTTTAGAATAAAGTTCATTATTTTTAAAACGGTTCTTGCTTTGGTTTTTTTTCCGTCATGCAATTTTCTTCAATCTGTAAAAGACTTATGTGTACACACTACAAAAGAAATACGGCATTTTGAGTTAAACATTCAGGTCACAAATTAATCGTGAAATATATCAATTGAAAGTCCTTTGGTAAGACATTAATTATTTTCGAAAAACGAAAACGACAAATTGCAGTCAGAAGATTACACGAAATAGAAGAGATACTGCACTGCTGTATGCTTATAAAGATTTATTCAGATGCATTTAACCACTCAATATTCAAATTATTGATTCACAGCGGCTGTTGTCTTTAACAGATACAGACTTTAACACATGTACATTTTAAGACAGTAGTATATATCCCTATATTTTTAAGCAGAACGCAAAGTTCAACAACAGTGTACCAGCAAAATCTGTTTAAAACTGTGTTTTGAACATGTTAGCGCAAGAAGTACATAATAAAAATCTACCATCTGCAATTTCACATTAAACAAACTAAGATATTCACATACACATAGCATACATCGCACAAATTAAAGAGAGGAACATGATTCTGGCTTGATAAATGGTTAAAGCTATAAAAGAGACAGACTATCAAAAAGGTTTAAACCAGATTTTAATATAAAGTAAACACAGGTGGTCCTGTTATTTAGAATGCAAATTTAAAAACAAAAACTCACTGAGTAAATTACCCTACTTTGAATTTTGTAATACCTATGGATTGCTCAGGTTAACACCTTTGATAAACATAAGCCGATGTCGTAGCACAACAAAAGTTGTGAGCCTTGTCTACACACTGTTTGAATTTTAAAAGGTGCCAATTAAGGGTGTACCACTATCTTATTGTTACTTTGCGCTGATAAAGGAAGAAAATCATTTGCATATCACGGAAAAGGGAGGATATTTACGGCACGTAGGGATCTCGATTCAAAAGTTTGTAGTTTGATTTTCAAATTAATGATGCAATTACAATGAAAACCTTTTTATTTATGAGCGATTACATCTGTATTCACCTAAAATAGATTTCCTTTAGAAATATATACAATTTACGAACATTCCCAACACGTATGTCACGAAATAAAGACATTTAAATACAATTCATTCAAAAGATGATGCGGATTTAATTTCAAACAAGCCATCTGTAGCCGAAAGGCCTTCAGCGCCAACAAGACATTGATTGTTTCAGACGTGTGCCCAGCTGTTTCTTAAATTCGGTCTTAGCTTGAGTCAGACATAATAATATCTCAATTTAGAGTTTTAAGTAACGTACACGGACGTTCCAATTTGTGATTACCAAAAGTAGTTGTAGATGTTTTTACGTGTGTGACTTCGCCTACAGTGAAAAAAGCTCGATCTTTAAGATCTATCGTAACAAAAGTTGTCCTCTTCCATTTTTGTATCTTTGTATCTTTTTGACTTCTGTGTTCTTTCGATGACCAAGCTAGATATCGAGATTTGTAGAGATATTATGTCTATTAATATTTTCACTATGTGAAGTGTTAAAAGGATAAGGACAGTTTTAATAAGAATGAGGACAAGGCTATGTTGATCAAATTCAGCAATTCAAAGGCTGTAACTCTAGCCTTCATTGAAAGATCAAATTAGTTATCGGGATTTGGAAAGGTACAATGTGTATAAACATGTTTTCCATGTCTGCTATTGAACAGTTTTAAACATTTTATGTACAAAGCGTACAAGACTATATTCACAAAATTTGAGCAATTCAAGGGTTGTAAACTTGCTTTAATGATTAGATAAAGACTGACTAAGTCACATAACGGAAAGGACTAAATTAAATTTGACCAAATTTCAGCAAATCAGGGGACATAATCTCCTTCATTTCTGGGACTGCCTGGCTGATTATAGAGCTTCACCTATTTAATGTGCCTACCAAAACTATTTTAGCTAGAGTGCTGGTAATTAAATAAGCACCCTTCGACTCAAGGTATTACGCTCGGCAACCCTTAACATTTTTGTGCTTCGGAAAGAATTTTGAATGCAAAACCCAAACACAAGCTGTGTGATCAATGGTAAACATTTCTAAATGGCAGCAATTAAATTTACGAAAAGAAATTGTGGAATTCATATGCTCAATCAGGTGAGTGGGGTACATGCACGTTGAATTGCAGCCCAATCCCTGTTTGATGACATATTTAGTTTTTTGTTTGTATTACTCAACAAGAAGTCATTTTTATTACGACTTAATCACTCATTTCAGTTTTCAAGAATATGTGTTAAATTTTAACGATAATTCCTTCAGCGCAATATTTAAGAATTTCTTTTATCTTTGATTCAGGGTACGTATGGATTTATTTTGTGTAAAAGAATGTCGGATAGACCCATGTGTCTTTGCGATTTTGTGATGCTGACTAAGTGGATAATGGACAAAGTTTCAAAAATTCTAAATTACTTTACCTTGGGCATTCAATTACCTTTCAAAATATTCAGTGTAAAAATGAAATTGCAAAAGAAGTGTCTATAAAGACAATGGCGAAAAGCTAACAGAAAAGTATTGTACAAATCGGCGGCTGATATATATGCATGAAGAATATAATTATTCTTCTAGGGGGGCAGCATTATAAATGCATCACGCTACTTGTTTTGAAAAAATGTTTAAATTAATCCAGAAGCGTTTCAACTAATATAATGACTGCAATTCATATTCAGAAAAAAATATAGTGGAGTTATGTGCCGTTGTCTAGCGCGCAAATGTCTTTTGACAAGATTCAGTTCTAAATGCGACGTATTGCATCGAGTCATGCAAAGATGCTACGAAGTATCTGTTTGTATGAAAGCTAATTTTCCTATTTTAATTGTGCATTATTGGTTTTGTCAGACATCTGTATTGCACGATAATGTAGGAAGAGTCAAACAATCCCATATATCTCTATTTAAAATGCAATTGATGTTACTGCACTAAGAATTAACAATCCTGGCTGTCTTTTGTTCCGAACTTTTAACAATTTGAGGTACATGTGTATTGTTCTGTAAATTATAAGAGTAAAGCAGAGTTAATGAAAATGTAACAGATACTCACATTCTCATTATTTACTGTCAGTAAGATAGTAAAGATTTAAATTTTATTGTTTTGTGTATTTGTGCAGGAAAAAAAAAACGAAAAATAATTTGATTAATGTTCATTGCATCAATGTCATTTTTTTCAGAAAAGGGGTATAACATAGTCAAGTCAAAGTCAAATGGTTTCGTCCTTTGAAATGGAGGTCGTTTTTAAAAAAGCAGAGCGGAAAAATAAATAAAAATTGGAATTTGTGGTGTTAAACAGAGATAAAAGTGACCTTATTTTGGATGGAGTATATAGTGAACAGTTTTTTACATGTATGATTTGAGAATTACTGGATTTAAATGGGTAGAAAGCGATTTTATGAGACAATAACGCCTCCGGAAAAAACATCGGAAAATCAAACAAAAGAAAAACTAAAAAGTAAAAACTCGTTCAAGTATGGCTAGCAATAATAATTCGAATGGTCATAGTGAGAAATTAACTATGCAAAATGATCAAAATAGTCAAGGATATAGTCAACAGATGTTTCAAACACCAGGTAACGGAAATTACATAATGCCTCCAGTTTTTCAAATACCACAGCATATGATGAACTCTGGATCACCTGTTTTAAATCAGTCGCCGAGTGCTAGCATGGGAGCTATGGGAAACACACCGATCAGTACTGACGTGTTACAAAATGTAATGTCGAAACTACAGAGCATCGAGTTCAAGCTGGGGAAATTAGATCTCATTCAGGTGTCAGTCCAAGAGCTGACAGGTAGACTCAATTCGATGGACAAGAAAATAGGTGAAATTGAAGTAAGTCAGAAATTTATCAGTGCACAATATGATGATTTATCAAAAGCCACTGGAAAGACCACATCGATAATTGATCAATTGCAGTCAAAGTTCAAGCTTCAAAGATACGAGCTGAGAAAGAGCAGTGATCGATTTGAAATGTTGCTCAATGCGAGATAATCTGATGTTCTATGGTCTCTCTGAGGGTCCATCTCTTGGTATCTTGTCACAGACACCACATGATCATACTACAGGAGCTCAGAGTCAGTGGCCCCATAGCAATACTAACAGTTCTAGTGATAGTCAGCCTTCCGAAAACCCGTCCATGAGTGAAACTTTACAGGGTGCCCATAGTGTACTTTACTACTTTCTTTACTACAGCAGCGCAGACGCGACTTGATCCCGATTATGATTGACGCCAGGGAACCAGAACAAAACTGCTGTACTTGTACGTGATAAACTCTTTATTAATAACAAATTGTACAAACCATCGCAGAATGACCAGCAAAACACATCCCACAACTTTTCACAAAATACCCCCCCGCCCCCCTTAACTCTAGTTAGGATAAGTATGAAAGGTATGAATTGAGTGTATTATCGTGGAACATTGAAGGACTAACATGTTTAGATGATGAAGATTTTTTAAATTTTGTTTACGAATTTGACTTCATTTTTCTGTGTGAAACATGGCAGCGGACCACTGAAGGCTTTAAACTTGAAGGTTATGAATCAGTTTTTATTCCTAGACCTGAATCTTTAAATGGTACAAGTAGAAGAGGAAACGGGGGTGTTTGTTTGTTATTTAATGACTCTTTGAAAGAAGGTGTTCAAATTGTAGACATCGACAAGAGGGGTGTTATATGGATTAAACTACTGAAAACTTTTTTTGGAAATGAAGACGATATCTATTTATGCTTTCTGTATATCCCTCCAAGCAACTCCGTATATTTTCACACGCACGATAGGGTTTTTCGAACTGCTTGAAGCCAACGTAAGAAAATATTCTTGTTTGGGCTCTGTTGGAATCATGGGAGACTTGAACTCGAGATGCGGTGAAAAGTGCGATATCTTAGAGTCTGCAGACGTTTTTGAGCGTTATATACATTCGGTTGACAGTGAAGATTGTACATGTAACTTTAATTTAGATAAGCTATCCGTGAGAAGTTCTCTAGATAAAACTGTCAATTCATCGGGATTAAAATTACTCGATTTATGTTTGTGTTCTGATCTGAAAATTGTTAACGGTAGGTTTGGTCAAGATTACGGTAATGGTAATTTCACATTTATGTCAAGTACAGGTAATAGCGTTATCGACTATGCGTTAATGTCGTATCGATTATTTCCCATTATAAGTGACTTTGTAGTACATGATTTATTCACTTTCTCTCCACATGCACCGATACATATTGACTTGAATTGTTATTGTAGAAAGCGTGAAAATTGCAATGAATCCGTTCATGTAAAAAAATTAAAATGGGATGATAATTTGAATGATATATTTAGAGAGAAAATTACTTCTGAATTGCCAAATATTGATTCTATTGTAAACGATGTTATAGCAAATAGCTTAAGCTTAGATCAAGGTGTTGATTGTATATCTGATATATTGTATAATAAGGCATATGATACATTTGGTATTAGTAAAAAAGTATCTTATAAATACAGGAGAAATATAAGAGTGAATGGTTTGACCATAACTGCAAAGAAGCAAGAAAACGTTTTGTTGCTGCAAACACAAATAACAGATCAATTTTGAATAGATGTAATTTAGTAACGAATAGACGTCTGTATAGACTGGCAAAAAGGCGAGCTAAGACCAAATTTCACATTTCTCAAAAAAAAAAAAAATGCATAATAAGTAAAAAAAATTCTCCTTGGCGCGAAATACGAAAATTTAAAAAGACAAATTCTAGTTCTAAAGTGTCTAAAGATGAGTTTTATGACCATTTTAAGCATTTATTCAGTGATGAAGATATTTTTGCAAATGATGATGTTGAACAGTTTTTACATAGAGATGACATGGAGCTGAAACACGTTGACATGTTGGATTCAGAAATTACTATTGCTGATGTGTCAAAATCTATTTCCTCACTAAACAGAAACAAGAGTGGAGGGTATGATTTACTTATACCTGACATTTTTATAGAATGCAATAACTTGATATCCCCTACATTATGCAAGCTTTTTAATCATATTTTCACAAATGGTGTGTATCCTCATTCTTGGACCAAAGCTGTAATAGTTCCAGTTCCAAAGAAGGGCGATCCTAGTGACGTCAACAATTACAGAGGAATTTCGCTCACAAGTATTTTCTCAAAAATATTTTCGATAATCCTTGACAACAGGCTACGTAAATGGTCCGAAGAAAATGATCAATTGAACGATAATCAATATAGATTAAGAAAAGGAAAAAGCACTGTTGATTGTAATTTTGTGCTTAATTCTATTATTGACAAGGTTATAAAAAGCAAAAAAAAGAGTTTGTTCACCACATTCGTTGATTTTCGTAAGGCTTTTGACTTAACTTATAGAAATTGTATTTGGTTTAAATTAGCTAATAGTGGTGTGTCATGTAAAATGCTAAAAACACTTAGAAGCATGTATGAAAGTGTTAAGTCATGTGTAAAGGTAAATAATTCATTGACTGATTTTTTCGATAGTTACATGGTTGTGAAAGAAGGTGAACCATTATCTCCCTTTTTATTTATAATCTTCATCAATGATATGCAAGAGTACTTAGCAGCTGATAACATTGATGCTTTTACTATAGATGAACTTCAAATATTTATGTTATTATTTGCTGATGATACTGCACTTTTTATATTCTGAAGATGGCTTACAAGTATTGTTGAATAAATTGTATGATTACTGCTCTAAATGGGGCATTGAAGTAAATACAAATAAAACAGTGGTTATTGTATTTAGACAGGGTAACAGACAGCGAAATGTATCACTGAAATACAATAATCAGTTTTTAAAACAAGTCTACCCAATCGATAAAGGCACTGTACTCTCTGAACGCACTTCTTGAAAATGTTAGTTTAGATGTATCAGACAAGGTAAAGCTTTTTAATTCCATGGTACTTCCAATACTAAGTTATGGATCTGAGATTTGGGGTTTTCATAAAGCACCTGACATTGAACGTGTATATCTGAAGTTTCTTAAGCAAGTTCTTGGTGTTAAGCAACAAACATGCAACAGTGCAGTGTATGGTGAATTAGGTGTATTTCCTTTGTATGTATTACGAAAAGTAAGAGTTATCAAGTATTGGTTCAAAATAATGAAAATGCCTAATTCATTAATGTACAAGTTAATGATGATACAAAGAAGTAACAATACATTGTTAAATAGCTGGTCTAATAATGTCAGAAACTTATTAAATGAACTTGGTTTTTCTTTTCTGTGGAATAATGCAGCAATAACTTTAGCCAATATAAATGCAGTTGTTCAGAGAATTTATTATCAATATTTACAGGAGTGGTGTTCAGAACTGGAGGCTTCTTCGAAATTAGATTATAACAAACAGTTTAAGTCAAACTTTGTTCAAGAAAGTAATTTGCATGTTAATACAAATGATGCACACAGAAAAGACCTTGCAAGATTAAGATGTTCATCTCATAAACTTGAAATAGAAGAAGGTCGTTATAGAAATGTTGCTAGATGTGATAGAATTTGTAGTAGATATAATTTGAATCAAGTTGAATCAGAGTATCATTTTTTGTTAGTATGTCCAATGTACAGAGTTTTAAGATCTAGTCTTCTAAGTAGATATTATTATACCTGGCCCAATTTAACCAAATTCAGAAAACTCATGTCTTCTTCAAGGAAATCTGTAATTGTCAAGCTTGCTAAGTTCGTACATCTTGCAATGAAGATTCGAAATAATAATAGCTAATTTCTTTTTGCTGTAAGCAGTAATGTAAAAATTGTTTGTATATGTATTATAATGTATTATAACGTTTGCTTACGATTGATTTAGTCACGTTTACTATATGTTGTATTTTCATACTTTTCAATATATTAATGTTAAAAACAAACCGCCAATGAGAGTTTGGCGAAAAACATGTATTTGTTTATGCCAATAAATATTTTGACTTTGGTATAACATAGATATTTAAACTTATATTTCGCGCATCGCATATAAAGTTGTGTAAGTCTGTAAACAGCTAATTTGTAAAGCTTACTTGGCCATTCAAGTTTAGTCTAAACAAATCACGACATGACACTTTCCAGTAAACGTTTTAGGTTGAGGTGAAACACGCTTTAGACACTTAAGACATATCATATTAATAGATTAATAAATGTCGTGACATTAAAGCCCAAATAGCAGTTTGAAGGTAAAAATACGTTGAGCTCTTATATTATGAAGAAAGAAATCTTGTGAAATTGCTCGTTATTTATTTGTTCGAAACAAAATAAATTTTTAAGTGTTTTTTTTTTAAATGGAAAGTACATACATGTACAATAAAAATAGCACAGTATTTTTTTAATATTGACAGCGCTTTTCGTTTAGAATGGACAAACTATATAAAAGTTTTGCGTCAACATTTCTTTAAACTAAATACAACTCAATTATATAATAAATGATTTGTATATCCATTTTATTATTTTATTTTTGAGTATTTAAAGTCCCAAATTTAAGGGTAACAAGCCGTTTTTTTGTATTCTATTGTTCTTTGTTGCATTTGCGCTGAAAAAATTATTAAAATGAGACATAGTGTGTTTGGTAAAATTAAAAATTATCAAATTTTACTCATACTACCTAGGGGGGGGGGGGGGGGGGGGGGGGGGGGGGGGGGGGGGGGGGTCCCCCCCCCCCCGCGGGGGGGGGGGGGGGGGGGGGGGGGGGGGGGGGGGTGGGGCCGCTCCCGCGGGGCGGTGGTTCCGCTCCTCCCCCCCTTTTCTTTTTTTTCTTTCCTGTTTTTTTTTTTTTTTTTTTTTTTTTTTTTTTTTTTTTTTTTTTTTTTTTTTTTTTTTTTTTTTTTTTTGGGGGGGGGGGGGGGGGGGGGGGGTTTTTTTTTTTTTTGGTTTTGTTGGGGGGGGGGTTTTTTTTTTTTTTGGGGGGTTTTTGGGGGGGGGGGGGGGGCGCCTTTTCTCCCCCCAAAACCTCTTCTTTTTGGGGGGTTTTTTTTTTTTACCTCTTTTTTTTATAAGAATAATAATCCTTACCGCTGCCATGTGACTTACTAATATAACAACTGTATCAATATGTAAAGGAAAGAGTGTTAACCATTGTACGTTAAACTCCGCATTAAAAACCTAGTAGATACAATCAGTCGCGTCAAATCAAATGAATATTAGATGCAATTTTTTAATCTATCAAATTAGAGATTTTTTTGCATAAAAGAAAAGTATGTCTCCCATCCCTATGACTTTGAACTTTGACCTAGTGACCCTAATACCATGTAGATATTAGGGGGTTTTGGTTTGAATGAAACTTAGCATTATCAAGTAAAAAGTATGGTGGGGTTTAAAAATTAAATTTTATTCTGGGGTTAAAAAGATCAAAGAATGATCAAAGGGATAACCTCACAACGTTCGTCTCATGAGAACGTCCGTCTGTAGACAAAATGTGTCGGTAGTTTTTTTTTTCAGAAACCAGTAGCCGGAATCCAGTAGTCTCACAACAGTGATTAGAACCAAGCCTTGAAGTGACCTGGCATGTTGCGCTCGGATAATAGTTTATTGAATAGTATCCTTTAATTTTTTCATTCATATTATGTATACATAGATATGTTGCCTATGCTATGTCTTGGCAGCCACTGACCGTATTACAATGAAAAGGAGTGATGAGTCTTGAGCCTAGTTTGGCATGTTGTTGGCATGTTACACCTAGATAATTTTTCTCTGGGTTAGGGCCCTTTGAATTTTTCATTCATATTGTGATTATAGACATATTGTCCGCGCAATAGCTCGGCAACCGCTAGCTAAAATTCAATGATGTTTCACAGGAGTGATACAAAGTTTCGTTCTCCATATTGATGGTATGTTATGCCCAGATAACATTTTCATTGGGTTAGTGCCCTTTGAATTGTTCATACATATAGTAGTGTACTTTGAGATACTTGTTTTGGCGAGTTATTTTTCAGGCATCAATGGACATTCACAGGCCTACCAAGCTTGGTTTTGCATGCATATCGTTGTTATTTGATATGCGTGTGTCTGTAATTAATGGAAACTTTTTCGCTGTGTCCAAGTTGGTTGAAACGAGAAAAGGTTGACACACTGTGTCAAGGCGACATCTAGGTGAATTCACCATCTTATTTGCATCATAATCGTGATATTTGTGTTTAATTATTTCATTAAATATTGTATTCAGAAATCTGCTTATTAATATTCAATATGTTATTACAATTGCATATGCATGTGCTGTACTTTATCTTTTTCAATCTTTTTATTTTGTTTTTGTGTGGGTGAAAATTTATATTTGTATAACTGATGACCTATTCACCTAAAAACAAAGTATTGGTAATCAATGTTTCGATTAATCTTAAATGGATATTACAATATTAGATGATTTAGGCGATCAAAAGCATTTCTTTTATTATTGATAATTTCATTTTAACAATACTACACGTTTTCATTGATGGTTTGTTTTAATTTTGCTGCCATGCAGTATGCTTTTTTATTTTCGTTTTGCTATTTTAGCCAAGAACTCCTTTTGAAAAAAATCAACAATTGAAATTTTACAATGCGAACACATTTACAGAATACAAATGTTGGCGAAATCAAATGCACCATTTATAAAAACAAACTGGTCCATAAGAAAATACCGAAGCAGTAAACAATGCCAAAATGAAGAATAGTAATAAGATGATACAAACAGATATTTATACAGAAAACATTGTCAGTTTTTAATTGATGTAAAATATTATACAACAACACTTGAAACATATAAGAATTAAATAAGAATAAAGTGTTATTTTATACTTAATATGAACTAATATTGTACGATGAAATAGAAGATATAAAAAATATTAAATGAAAACAATGAAAAATATGAATGCCACAATTAAATACTTTAACATTATTTTGACATGCACTGTAAAAAATTACAGTTGACATTACGGTCAAAGAACCGGCAGCTTGTTTCCAGTTCTCTTACCGTAATTTTTCACAGTCAACATTAAATGGCAATGTGAAGAACCCGTAACATGTACGGTACTATATCGTATATTATTACAGTTCAAAACCATGCAGCTGGGTCCAGTCCTTATACAGCATGCACTTTCCAGTTGGTAAACTAATCAAAGCGCTGTGAGCGCTGAAGGCCTGGGGGCTTTAAATTAACTCCCCTAAAAACAACTTTGACCTTCGTGATTTGCGCTGAACCTTACCTAAAGCGCGGGTCGAAATGTGCAGAGGACGAAATTTAGTATATGACACAGAATGAATGATTCACAAATATATGGGTTGCAGGGAAGTTTGTTTTATTATAAAACGTACGTTAAATGAAAAATAACCACATGGTCAACAATATCAAATGTTTGAGAGAACAATCAAAATTTTTCTTCTAACTGACCTGATGTGTTCATGTGAGCTTAAAGAAAACAAGTCAGTAGCCCAATAAGTTAAGTGGGCCAAGTCAATTTGGACCCAATGGGTCTTATTTGAACAATCTTGGTATTTGTATTTGTCCAATAGGCAATGATTCCGGGCCTTGTGGTCTGAGATAGGATTTTTTAAACACATTTTCGCATATAGCTAAATTTAAAAATCAAGTGAGCCCCGGGGCTCATTGAATTGTGGAACATTAAATTTTGACTGTGGGTCATGATTGAAATTTTTTGAGACTCAAATAGGGTTACCCCGTTTATTTAAAAAAAATTTAAAAAATGAACAATCTTGGTTGAGATCCACAAGGCGATGTTTCTTGCCAATGATTTTAGACCCCAATGGTGGGTTATTCCGTTTATTTACAAAATGAACAATAATTTTTTTTGGTCCAATGTAAAAAATAGGTGGATAATTACTCAACCCTATAAACATGTGTATGAAGTTTGGTGACTATGTCAATTAGTAAAGGCATGCCAGAACATTTGGGGACAAACGTACGTACGGACGGACGGACAGGCGGACAAAAGAAAATCTATATGCCCACTCAAAATTTTTGGGGGCATACAAAAGTTACAATGTCAATCACAATGTCAACATTTCATCATACGGTTAATAGGCAACATTAGCATCCGAAGTCACTACATGACATATCCATTTGATATGTTGTACTTTCCCCCCCACGAAAACGGTTTCTAGTCAAAATGTTTTATTTCATTAAATGTAATTCTTCGATATGTAATGTACAATGTATAGTCCTAAATGACGGACGTAAACTATAAATCCTTTCAAGAAAAGAAAGACAGTCAGGTTTTAGTGTAATCGTTTTAGTTTACTTTACATTTACTTTACTGCTAAAATAGACCATCAATACTATTAGAAAGACATTTATCACAGGTTGATACTCGTAGAAAAATAATATCACTAAAGTAACATTCATGAATCTGTGTTAGAGGTTTATTTCTATATGTATAAAGCCTAAAGTCATGAATATCTTTTTATGACAATCCTAGTCAAAACTAAAAGTATATATCCAATTTGTTAGGGATATTTTTTTAATTTCTGTCAATCACATAAGTTACTCAGTACATTTACAACTAATTTCTTACGTGGTTCCAAAGCTTTCCTTGTGTTTACGCAAATTTCATGTCCCAGCGGTATTTGGACATTTTCCATTGTAATATAACTTAAATGTTAAATCTTACTTAGAACGTTTTTGTTTGGTAAAATAAATCTGATGTGTTATATATATACTCTATGTTTATGTCGCTTGCAATTTTGCAAATAATAGAGACTAACCTTTGAAAATAGGTATCTCAACTTCTCATTTAACATATAGAATTATCTGAAGAGAATATGCAATGTTAAATGATCTACGGTTACGTTGCAACGAATGAAGACGTAGAGACTGTATAATATTTCATTTTACGGGTTACGTATTTCATAAATAGTAATCATTTACCGCAATATCGTCTGCTCATTACGTATCATTGCCTCAAGTAGTGGAAACGGAATACAGACCGGATGCTCCGACAACGTATTTTCGAAATGAAAGGGAAACGGTTATTTACGGTTATTTACTTAACGCATCTGCATAAGTTGAAAATCCTCATTTTTTTACGATATATGATTTTGTTATTCTTATTTTACAGTTTGCACATTATTCTTTTCGAACACAATTAACAGAAACAAGAGGTAAATAATTGAAATAATAGACAAATCTATATCATGATTGGGGTTTTGGCAAGTTCACTAGGGGAGAAATCCCACAGTCGGCCAGGACTATAAACAATATAACTAATATAAACAAAAAGTATCATGGAAACTATGCAAATCACTATTGTGTAAAGGCACTCGTGCGACCATGATGGACGACTTTTTAGCACTTTTGGGGATACATTATTAAAAGGACATAATTATATGGTTTCCCTCACAAATGACAAATTCACTTCGTAAAATGTATATTGTATGAGATTTTTTAACCAGAACAATCAATGAACTGAATCCCTTTGGAAAGAAATATATAACTGTCATTTGTAATTAGCAAGTACCATCAAACGCCTAGAAAGAAACCGTATACATGCGTTTTTCCAAGAATTTCTAGAGGGAGGGAACCAAATTTGCAATTTTCATATATTAATTACTTTTAGATATTTCTCTGGTACAATGTTTTCGGTTAAAAGTATATTGTACATATACTAGGTAAAAACACAGTGTTTTGGATTTCTTAGGGAAAAATCCATGCATTCATCTGATATCAGTTTGTCACAAAATTGACTACTTTGTGTAATTACTTTTTAAAAGAAGTAAGCAAATATTGCGCATTCATTTTCCATTGTTTAAAAGACGTCAACATCAGGTATGATTTAAAGAATGTTATTGTGGTTCAAACTGGTATTCATATTGTATAGAGAAAAGAAAACATTATGTCTAGTTTAATTTTTAAAGACAAACAATCAACTGAAATTTATGTACACGTGTACTTGTATAATTTCATACTACCGTCTAATCAATAAAATGCACTAAAAGAAGATGTAATGTTGAATAGTACATAATGGATTGTTGTAACTCATAACTATATGTGTTGTAAGTTACAGCTGCCTTCACAGTAGAAGGTTGAAATCCACAATAACAAAGTTGCAATTTGGTCTTATCTATTGGAATCCTACGACTTTATCATAAGATGTCATAGAAGCATCCCATACCAATTACAACCCGGGTAATTTCCTAGCTCTGAGACTGTTTATTTTGAGGATTGTCAAACGTTGAATAGTTTGGTATATAAAGAACATTCTGTCAAACGCCATATATAATCTGATTCTCATGGTGTCAAATGTTTCAGTTTACTCTTTACTGAACCCATAATCATAGAACTAGATGAAAGTT